>JAGDQP010006590.1:19254-71473 GCA_022664845.1 Lepisma saccharinum | reverse complement strand
ATTGGATATTTATGCCTTATAATTTTATTTCCAAGGGAAAGTGAACACGATTACCTTGTGTTTTTGATTGTGACACTGCGCATGCGCCTTGATCAGCATAATGGGAAGGCAGACCTACATTACCTTCCGGTAAGCTGTATTGGAGTCCTTGCAAGCAGCTAATCTCACAATTCGGTGACGTCACAGCCTACGCTCCGTCACTGACCTAGCCACAGGAAATGAGAAGATGTACCCCTCTTCCGACATCCAAAGAGGATAAATAAAAGGACAATACTAACGCTTGAACGACAACGCTATGCAGGACCCTAATGAGCAACACGCCACTGTATTAAGTGTCATAACCACTCCGAATTTAATAATCATGTCTGGAATGATTGCAATTCCGTACGGCGCAGAGCAGTATATTCACCTGTTTAATTATAAGCCCCTAAGGCAATATACCATTTGTATCTTATATTTTACATTTTTTTTCTTAAATTGTATAACTATATATATATACGTATATTATACTGGAATAATAGGAAAAAGTCTCGTGACCCCGTTATTTTTGTTTTGTTTGTTGTTTTGTTCAGTTTTATTCATATCATTTTATTATTTTAGCTATATACCTATGTTAGGGTGACAGTATAAATGGGCTCAACTAGTCCAATTATGTTTGTATTCTCATATACGCACCCTTAGGCGTCATGTTTTTTTTGGCTCATTTTTTTCTCTCTAGTTCATATCGTAATGCCATTTCAATCAATCTTACACTAAGGAGTGTAAAGCTCGATATGTTATTTGATGCCCATAAGGCCGATTGTATAGTTGGATACTTTCTAATTACTAGATGTCTCGACCTTTATGTTTGTTTTATGCCCTTCAGGCCGATTGTATACTTGCCTTGCAGAGATGTCTCAATGTATATAAATAATTTATGCCCATCAGGCTGATTATACGATTGGAATTACTATGGACACTAATGACTGGATATTAGGATGCATTTATGCATGCGACAGAGTTTTTGATTACACCATTTGTGTCACAAATTGTGTTAGATTTTTGTATCACCACTGGCGACAGTGGGACGTAATGTTTATACACACTTGTTCACCTCCGCAAGTTAACTGCTACACGTAGCTAAGTACACCATCTGACACCTGCGCCCTGTTGTACAGTCTCAAAGCTTTGTATTTTGGCGCGCACACACACAGTTTTTTTTGTTTGCGGACTTGAACAAAATGAACACAGGATAAGGTTTGCCCTGAAACAAGAAAATACATCTAGAAAGTCTGATATTCAAGCTCGTATATGAACGAGAATCTAAAATATATCGGGTAGTCCGAGGCTATTTTGATCAGAATGAGTTATATTGTTTAGATGAAGAAAAAAATTAAACCGTCATGAGTTGCGATATCTCCCCAACCAATGGTACTTCAGTTGATAGAGTAAAGACTAAAGAAATCTCGCAAATCACGATCATATTCACCTATTTTTGCCCCTCCGATCAATATAGCTTCCGATCTACCATATGATCCAAGTAATCTAAGCTTCCAAACAAATTCGAAATCAGAGTCCCAATCTAAATCTAAAATTCTATATCGGCAGTATGGGGGTTAAAGGGGGCACCACCGAAAGTAAATCCGTAACCTATATAAATTGTAAGCACAGGGGCAAGAGCACCCTAATGTATGGGCACAGTGGGCGGTTGCCTGAGGCTCCTAACCCCACACGGGCCTACGGGCCTTCATGCTAATCTAAATACTTCTTGCAAGCAATGTATTTTCTAAATCTTTAATTTGATCACATTTTATTCAAATTTGAAAATTATTGTACGTCAGTTCCATCAATATGATTAGGATTTCAGAATCAGCTTCCTCCAACTAGAGCTCTAAAAGATCATGAAACGTATGACATTGTTATGTTCAATTTTCCGATGTGAACGCATCTGCTACTAGCTGGTTGATATCAGATTATGAACGCTGTTTTGTTTAGTGTATGAGTTCTCAAACTTTTAGTCCGAAATTCATACTTTCGGAGATCCATAATATTACTAAATTATCAATGTTATATTTAAATTTGTATAATTATGTTGCTAGTAATTATTATACTAACAAGGAAGAACATTCGTTAGCGTATTTTCCTCGTAACCGAGAGGTCTCGGGATCGATTCACGGTGCCGAGCATCCTGACTGATGTTTTCCCTGATTCCTCGATCACACTAGGAAAATTCTGAAATGATACCTTGAACAATGGAATGGAACAACAATATAAAAGATTAAAAGACGAAATGATAAGTGTATTATGTTTTAACTCTTGTTCTGTATTTATGTTTGAAATACATCTGCGCAATATTTTGAATAAGTGAATTTAAAAGTCATTATTTTAAACATCGGAGTAAACTTATTGATAAAGTGTGTACCTGGAATTAGTAACGGTACTTTATTTGAAAGGTTTCATTTATTTTGTTTGATGCTAAGACAATAATTCTCTGGTTGCATGTAAGAACCTGATAGGTGATATTAAAAAAAAATACTATCCCAAAGTTCCAGTTGCCCAGCTATCTTCTCTCTGGAACCAATATTTGTTTGTACAGATCATGGCGTTTCTGTACAATCTCCTGTGTCCGATTAACGATGGAATGAATTATTATTAACGTCCTAAACGAGCTTCTAAGTCGGGACCTACAGTTTTTTTTTGTTTTTTTTTGTAAATTGGAATCTGATACAATTCTGTTCAATAGACCCCGGCGGGAATTGAACCCGTCACCACTCACACTGAAAGCGAGGGCGCTAACCTCTCGTCCACCCCGAGGTATAGTTGCTACAATCTTCTAAGCTATTTTTCTCGAAACTACAGAAATGTAACCTATCAAGTTCTTGCATACCTGAACCGATACCTGAACCCAGATCTAAAATCTGAATCCGCATTTGAATATAAAATCCAATATTCAAAACTGAATCCGATCATCCGAGTTTTGGCATCCTTTTATATATGATTTTCAGATCTGAAATATCAGGATTTAGCCATCTATCCGTTATATTTCTTTGCAAAGAGACGAAGACAATGATGCCACCGATTTTGATTTTAAGGAACTATTCCAGTGCCCCTTTGGAGGCTAACACAAAATATAAAATATATCAGAATCAGACCTAACGAAGTCATCCTCGGTTTTTTCGTTCTTATTTCTTGGACCTGTATGACGTAATTACTGACAGGTGCTGATTTTGATGAAAATAGTTTGTGAACTCATGAGAAAAGTTTTACGTTATCTGGCTAGGAATCGATTCGGTTCAGTACTTATTGAGGTAACTTTCTCTCGTAATAATAATAACAAACTTATTGCATACTTTAGAACTAATTCATTTTCACAGTTACTACTACTACTATCAAGTAATCGTCATGCGAAAGTAAAACACAATGCAGAATAGAGCAAAAATCAACAACCTGATCTTTTCTCCCCATCTTGCTAAATTTTCACCACCATTACTTTTCTTCCTTCTTGCTGCCGAAAGAAATAGTCTTGCTTTTTCCCTTTTGTGTCATTCTTTCAATACACTGATTTTCTTCAACAACACCCCCTTCCTTTCCACTCACCTCACGCACAGAAGCTGTTCATGCTTACCTATAAAGCCATAAACACTACGTGACTTGCACTCAAACTTCCCGCTAGGTTCCATTTCAGGAACAAGATTGTATTATTCCGCGCTGACGTCACAAATATGGGAGGAGTTTAAAAGAGGTAATGGTATCCTCTCAATAGTTTTTCTTTTTTTTCTTTACGAACACCGTCAATAATTAGCATATAATTCACACAAAACTATACATCATCTGGACCTTTTCATTTGTCTTTCATCTAGAAAGATCAGTCTACGATGATTTGTTTACGAAATTTACAAAGAACGAAAACTTAAGTTACTTGATATAATTTATTACAGAAAAATGATTTGTATTGCTAATTGTAATGTTTAATTTAATATAGCAACAAAGACTCCATATCTTTCGGAAAAACAGAGAAAGGAAAACATGGTAGTAGATTGACTTTGTCAATAGCAAAAAGAATCATGAAAATATTCGTCACATTAAAAAAGTTTTAGTGAACCTAATTAAGCATTATAACCGTAAAAGAAGCTTTGATTAACAGTGAACTTGTTAAAAAAAAAAGGACGTCATTTTTATAAGAAACATCCACACAAAGGAATGTCATATTCATCCAGATAGCGTGGGTGCATGTATAATATGCTACCAAGTGGACGTGACTCAGCGATAGAGCGTTGGTAGCATTCAGGAGTTCGTGGATTCAATCCCAGTGGCCGACCATCCTGACTGAGTTTTTTCTGGGTATTTCCTCAGTCACACCTCGCAAATGCCGGGATGGTACCTTCAACTTAGGCCCTGTCCGACATGTTCCCGCATCATTTTCTCTCCGCTATCCCGGCCTGAGCCTTAGATGCCTAAAGGCAATATTTATAATGAAAACGTATAATATGCTCAGAATAGCGTAATACTTCACCCCATTTTAAAAGTGTAAACAGAACAGGCAATCCTCACAATAGAAGGCTGACATTCCGCATCATTTCACCTGTATTACCAGTGTTCGCAATTTCAATTTGGTCCGGACAACGTAGCTACTGACTCGGTCCTTAGAATCTATGTTCGTTTGTTAGACCTTAATACCAATTTACTTCTCGTCATCATTTTCTAATGTCTGCCTCATATGACACTCTCCACA
This sequence comes from Lepisma saccharinum, assembly GCA_022664845.1. Lineage (NCBI taxonomy): Eukaryota > Metazoa > Arthropoda > Insecta > Zygentoma > Lepismatidae > Lepisma > Lepisma saccharinum. Next base: position 66,762 of record JAGDQP010006590.1, on the reverse strand, counting down.
CCTCTGCATTTTGGAAGTAGTAAGCAAATAATCCTCGCAATGAAAGATTGACACTGTTTATATTTTTTCAACCTGTTGTCTTTATCTGACAATCCATACGAAAAATTACCATTTTTAGAAAGAACAAAATTAAATTTGTATCACAATGCCCCAGAAAACCATGACTCAAATTCCGGGTGGAATATCCTAACTGAGGTTTCTCCTGTATTTCATTCAGTTTGTCATGTCAAAGACAGGATGGTTACGTACATTCCAGGCTATAGCTATTCCTTGATAATCTCTATCCAGTCCTGCAGTCTATCGAGCATAACAAAGATACAGACGTAAATGAATGAATTTTCCAGTTGCTGTTTTTCCTATAATAAACATGTTTCAAGTTTGTGCCTGTTCGAAAATCAAAGTTGGGATATTACATTTTGTGGTTGTAAAAGTCGGCTTTAAACTACTGTTTACTTCGCATAAAATATGATTGTTACAATTGCTGTCTTGGAACATTGTGGAACTTTCCAATAAAAGAATGATGAAGTAAAATAGCGTTAGTTAATTCTCCACTGAGATATTGACATTGTGGAAGTAATCGACAAACAATGTCTTGGCAATAAAAATTAACGTGCTTACACACTAGATGACAAATCTCCGGATAACGGTAACGTTTAGGAACGTGCCATATACCTGTGAAAATACGGCGTAGTGTTGAAGAACCAATACTTAAAGTTCTTAGAGAAAGTAAAAAAGCGTTTTAGTCATATCGGAACGAAACGCGATGTACGTGAAACCATCAAACTGAATTGTCAATAAAGAGAAATACAGCTTTCTGACAAGCCTGATTATACTTGATTAACAACTTTGGTTTCTTCTTGTTAGAAAGCTGTGTTTTTCTTTATTCAAGTTGGATACAAGGCCGTATTGTCATCATATCTATGCTTGACTGTCAAAAACTACCCTCAACCTTATTGTCAGTGGTGTTATTAAAGATCTCATCAAAGAGCAGGTGTCAAATGAAATTTAAGAAGCAGGTGTATTTCGTTTCAGATGGATGGTAGACAATAGACAATATATGACAGTTATGGATCATTGTTCCAATATACTTCATTATGCGAGAGAAATATATGTGTGCGAGTGATCTTGGCTGTATTGGAACTCTGTTCCGGGAGAAGAGAAACAACTGTTTGAAGCTGTTCAGCGCTCTCTCGACAATCAGGGACTCGGTGTTAAATAATACATTTCCGATAGTACATCTAAAAGTAAGTTTTCCTTCAAGGGTCTGACCATGTGACACTGAACTGAAGAACTGACACGAACGCGGCCTACCACTGCCTATAGTAAAATGTCACTGTTTTTCTAAACATTATATCAGTCAGTATGTGCTACTATTGGGCGCCAGAGACGTCCGCTTCAAGAGAAGACCCTCAATAGCAATCGAAGCATATGTCGGGCTAAGCGACGGACACTAAACGCTAGATGTATTGTACAATATCCTGGAGTCGCGTGTGTAATTAAGAGAAGAAGAAAAAACTTCTTTCGGTTTGGTTGTTATTGCTGCTATGAGGTTGATGGTGGTATTTGAATGTTTTATCTACTGCAGAATATTTCACGTAGCTTCGTCCTTTTGTCTAGGGGTATGAGATTTTTAGTTTTTGATTCTCGCTTGGATTGCTTCCAGCATCAATACTTAATATTCTCTAATTACACTTGCCAAGAGCGGAGTTAATAAATTACGATCTGAAACAAAATATTTGATCCTGTCTCCAGCAAAGGACGATAACTATTTGCCCTCCTGGTATAATGCGCAGGAGGAATTTTATGCCTGTAAAAGAAACACAAGATAAATACTCGCAATTATAGCTCATAGCTCTAATAATAAATCAGGAATAGTCTAATTAACATTCTTATATTTTAGCAAAATGAAACATTGAGACTTCTGTATACTATGCGAATACTAAAACTTCTCTCTACGTTTTATTTCTCTTAATATTTACAACAAAATACTTGATACGAATAATATATGAATATACAATTATATGACAAAACCTAATGTTCCAGCTTATACTTAATTGAAAAATTCAGAGACAGAGATTCTTACGGGATTGATAATCAAAACGTGTTGTAAAGGAAAGAGAAAGATGCTATTGATCTGGCTTTGTAGGCTGATGATTCTAATAAGCTACTTAATTGTTGCTGAGCGCTTATGTTGAAAAACAATATCTAGACGGAGTCAGGTCAAGGTTCTATTAATCCGTCACCCACACTAGGGGATCCCTATGTTTAAACAGTTGATAATCAGGCAAGGTACAATAAACTACACCGTCATCAAGTTGTTATTAAGCCAAAAAAGGGTGTTCGCAGGAAGACAAAAAAACTGACTTCACATAAAAATCAGCCTGAGGGGACGGGGGTCATCACTTTGAAGAGGACCGCATTGGAGAGAACTGAACTTTCTCGTAAGAACCTGCCGCAGTTCAGTAATAAAGCCCGTAGAATTACAATTAATGTTTCAACTTGTTCAGAATGCTCTAGTTACTTGCAACGATGATTTCTACTAGAGTGATGACAACGTTTCACATACTGAATAACGATGCGGGACTAATTAATAAATAGGACACTTTAGGCCCTAGAGAAATCACGATAGGAGAACTTTATATTATTTCCCACATAAGGGTATCTCACATAAGATATAGTAGCACAAACTAATAAATTATGACCACATAAGACCTCCCTAACGGAAGAAAATACTCAAAAGATTCAATTGGAGTGGCATAATGCATACGAACAAAATTATATGTAATAGAAATTATCAAACACCAATCACTAAGCAAAAACTAAGTTTGCTATACGATCACACAAGACTGGGGAAAGGAGGTGAGATAATTAGTTTACAAGCACATTAGTTCTGTTAATTCCCAACCTAATTCCCGCTGTTCGATGGAAATACGATTGCTGTGCTTACATTTAACAGGAATAAATCACTGACGAACTTCCTCGACACCTTCTGAACATATACACGGTCAAGAACACATTTAACATGACTCGTGAGATATCCTGTGTCCGATGCTTACGTTTTTCATGCTACGAAAAAAAATATGAGTCTAATTTCTAAGAGTACATGAACTCCAGAAGCGACGATAAGTTCAAAATGTAACTTAACAGAAGACACTACCGAACCGGAGTCCGAACCCTACATCATCAACGGAGTGAGGTAGTTTTGACCAACGAATTGGGGGACGAAAAGTGAAGAGTTTAAACGAAGGAGTAAGAATGAGTCAAGAGCCAAGAAAGCTTGCTATTTTATACCCCCGTATAACGGTATTTTAAAAAATTCAAAGAAGTCGTTGGGAAGAAAACAGAGAGGGGAGTGAATGGAAAGTTTTTGCTGTACTAACCGCAGCTGACTAAAACCCTATATATAAAAAACGAGAGAGACTGAATGCAAAACGAAACTAAAATAATAATACATGAACGAAAATTACTTTAACATAATATGGGGATATTATTCTAATAAACAATATATAAATGATTAAGAATTAATTAAGTGCTAGCAACTTTTTACACCTTTTTATATCAGCTGGAAAATGTAATTAAAAAACGCAAAAATATTTTGAAAACACACAGACACACTTGATTAAATATCGGAGTAAACCGAAGAGTAAAGGCCGCTTTAGACGACAGCATTTATGCTACGATGAATCGTACGATTAGCAGTAGTGTCAGAATGTGAAAGCAAGAATGCAATAGGGCAAGATGCTATGGTATAAATCCATAACTTTTATTCGTTTTACGCTGGCACACTGCTTTCGCTAAGATTCATCGTACAAGAAATTGGATCGTCTAAAGCGGCCTTTACACGTGATAGGATACGTTCCTTTCAGTAATACGTTAAATGGAATGCTAGAAATTTTATGTGTTGAGTTTAATTAGAAGAATTTATGCTTGTGGGTGAAGGAAAGGAAATCCTTGCAGATACTTTAACAGCACGATTATACATGTTATTGCCGAGAAAAGTACTGAATTGTAGCAGTTGTTTGAATTTTGAATATTTGAATTTTATTTATGGTCTTTAGCCATCTAAGGCTCAGGCCGGGATAGGGGAGGGGAAGGAGTTTGGGAGGTGTCGGCCAGGGCCTATGTTAAAGGTACCATCCCGGCATTTGCCTAGTGTGACTGAGGAAAAACCCAGGAAAACCCTCAGTTCGGATGGTTGGCCGCTGGTATCGAACCCACGACCTCCCGAATGCTACGCCAACGCTCCACCACTGAGTAACTGTAGCAGTTGCTGTCTTGAGTTCCATACATACGAACATTCCATATTTGCAAGGGCGGATTTAGTTTTTTTTTTTTTCTACTGTTTGGACAGGGTACATTTTTGGAGCAGTATAACGGCCCACAATAGGAGTTTGCTATGTTTTGCCAGGCGTCTGGACACTTTTAGACTGGCCGGGCGTGGTAATGTTAAATAGATGTCAATACGCAGCACTGATTTTAAATAAAGTTTGTACTCCTATAAAGTTATAGCTTGAATTGTAGTGCCTGAACAACTTTGAAACTTTTATTATTCTACACTTCAATTGCAATCCATAGCCTCAGCATATGACGTTTTCAACTATTCTGTCTGTTACTTTAGTGATGTGGAAAGAAGCTATCCTAGCCTTCAATGTATGTATGGTGCCTTCAATATACCTGCAGAAATCGAGAGAATAGCCAAGAAGGAACCTTAAACAGGATGGTCGGCCCAGTATGTGAACCCTGAACTTCTTTAATTGGGATACCAGCGTTCTACCATGTGAACTACACTGCTCGAATTGTCGTGTTCGAAAAAAACAGTAATCCATAAATTAGACTGGCAGAGTAAATTTCCCGAATCAATTTTTGATGCAAATCCGGCACTGGAACTCAGTATTGTCTTTCTTGACGGTTTTCTCTTCTGTTTCTGATAACCAACACAGAACTGCATGCTATTTCCATTTGATGCATCACGAAACTGAGATGATGTAGCTATAAAAGTAGGTAGGTGTGCGTGAAACCGATTTCAACAATAAAAGTCGCATGTTTTCGGGCGTCCTTATAAGGTACGAAATTATTTCTAGTAATTTAGTCCACGGTTGTTGATTGATAACGCATCACATAGCAATAAGATCATATGTGTGTTGCACTTAATCCGATATCAAGTTGAATTTGATAGAGACTAATTAATTTTTCTTCACTTATCTTTTTTTTTAATCTGTTGTTAGGTGTTTTAAGCGATTTACCGCCAATTGATGACTATCCAGTACTGCAAGGATAACATTCTGTTGTGAAATGTGATTAGTATTCGGGTACGAAACATTGCATTTCAAGGTAACATATTTTTTCATGTTCCACAGAGGACTGATTTTGCGGATATTTGAGCCCATCTATAGATGTTGATGAATCGAATAGGTAGGCAATATAGATACTTGTTGACTGAGAAGGTTCTGGTTTGAATGTAGATACAAGCTCATAACAGCTGCTAAAGTAACTCGACATGGCATTACGAAGAGAGAAAGATGTCATAAAGTCTAATTAAGAATCGCTAATACCAATTATGTTCAACAAATGAGTGAACATAAAATGAATGTTGATTTAATTCTACAAACACATGCATCCACGGCTTGTAGACTGAACAAGTGAACATACACGAGCGTGAATGACAACAACAAACCGAAAAGTAGATAAGTGGAGGAGGATTCTTGTCATACGAAATTCAAATAAAAAATAACATGTCTTTCAAACGTTTGCAATAACATAGCTGAAGAATACATTATAAGACATAAAATGAGCTCTTCACGAACGATTATTGTAACTTAATGATTCTTGACATAGAACCCACGACGCCAGATTCAATATTTCCCATTCTCTTAGATCACTATTGTATTTCTACATCACCAAATGAAGAGCAATAAATAGTAGTTAATTACTCTTTGCCTTCAAATTAATGGATTATTAAAGACATCATCTCTTATCAAATGTATTGTAGAGTGCCACACGAAATATCTAAGCAGGTAAAAATTTTTGCGTCTCGTTGTAAGAACTTTAAATTAGAGAAAATTATTTAGAGCCAGAAAATAGTTTGTGGTTTTTCTCTGACGTATTTCGTTTCATTTTGTCATTTTCCCTTTTTATCTTAAAAAGAACTCGTATAATTTCTGGCAACGAAGAAAACAAGTAAGATTGCACTCTTTCACATTTGTGCAATAGATCTGCGAACAATAGAAAGGAGCTTTATTACAATCCGAGAGATTTTTTAGTCGTGCCTGTGAATGTTTGTTAATAACACAGACAAATCGATTTCTAATCCTTTTTTCTAGAAAGAAAGGTCAGCTATTTTCTTCTGCCATATTTCACGAGACTCGTTAAATCCTCCAAGTTTTGTGGAATTAAAAAGACGGTAATAAAAGTGCGTTTTCAGGTGGAAGATATAGCAAATGTTAATCTGGAAAATCTACATCATTCTGACTACAGCAGCATTTATTCAGGTAAGTTTGTAATAAGCATAGAAGTATTCGAAATTCGGAATGAAATGGAAATAGCACATATACGTCCTTCTTTTGTTTTGTGCAAAGAAATAGATTACTCTTTTACAATGTATATAAACTATTTCGTTACCCTTATTTTTATTTAATTTATTTTTACTTACTTATTTCCATTTCTGTTTGGGGTGTGTGATGACTTTAATGATTGAAAACGTTACTGGAAGAACACAAGGTACCAAGATCAGAGATAGGAATGAAATTAGAAAGAAGTAAAGGATAGGCCAAACAAATTTTGCAAACAACTAAAACCGGACTATTATAAACCCAAGATTCACAAAACGATATTCATATTTTTCATTTGATACCTGACTTTCCGTTCTGTTTTCAAAAGTCAAGAAATTTAATATGTAAGAGAAAACTCTACATTTTCGTAACGTTTGTTTAAGAAGGAAAACCAAAGTTTAGAAAACATGAAATCTGTGGTTTGAATGAAAACTAGTTTGATTGAAAAAGATATAAACGGGTTTTAAACAAAAGTGGAAGTTTGATAGAAATCGGAAATTGGGCTTTGAACCAAAACGAAAATGTATTTCTAAAATACCACATTTTGAAAACAATACAGGAAGATTGGGCAAAAGCGAAAGATAGATTCTGTTATGACATCATGTAATGTATTACTTTTTATTATGATTTATTAAACTGCAATATGATCTGTTCTGTATTAGTATTTCCACAGTTGTTTGTGATATATTGTAAGAACTAGAGAAACTAAAGAAAAAAATGTTAAAGGGTCGCGGCGGCCATAAACCCAGTGGTTTGCGCCAAAAACAAAAAAGGAAAACATACACAATGGAAGAAAGGTAACTCATTATGTGAAATCTGAATAACTTTTAAATAGCTGGTGCTAATTGAAGTACTTTTTTTGTTTAATTAATTCTAAATAGAAATATGATCAATTGCGCTCAGCGAGAAACATATCTGTGAATACTAAGCATATTATTTAATAATAATAAATCTGGATATTAATGTTAACATATATTTGGCTAGATTAAGAAAATAGTACATGATTTTAGAAATGTTACGTTGTTTAAACATATGAACTAAAAGAGTACGTATTAGGTAGATTTCGAAGAAAATTTACCTATTGAGATCGCTACGATATCAAAGTAGTATATATATATTAACACGCTAGCGGCCACAATTTTGAAGATATTTGAACCAAATTTTTATGTTGTTGTTTCTCGGCTTAATAGCTCGGTTAAGTTTGTTAATGAGCAAAATCGGTATCCATCTTGAATACAAAATGGCCGCCGAACCCATTGTTGTATAGAATACACAGCCTAAATCGCTGGGGCTATTGAAATCAAATTTGGCATAAAGGTTCAACATCACTGTTTGATTACGAAAATGTTACCTAATGAGTTCAAAGACGCCATCTTGGATCCAAAATAGCGGAAGCAAGAAATCTATTTTCCATATCGTTTGAGCTAGAGATACGAAATTTGGCATAAAGGTGTATTGTCGCTAGTAGTTCAAGAAAATATCACGAAATGTTGAAAAAGTCGCTATCTTGGATCCAAAATGCCCGCCGAACCCATTGTTGTATAGAATAGACAGCTTACACGGCTGCAGCTAGAAATATCAAATTTGGTAACATTGTACATTATCACTTGTATGTTACTAAACTATTACATGATGTATCCAAAGACGCCATCTTGGATCCAAAATGGCGGACCTGAAAATCCATTTTCCACACCGTTTGAGCTAGAGATACGAGATTAGGCATAAAGTTGCATTGTGACAAGTAGTTTAGGGAAATATTACAACATTTGGGAAAAGTCGCCATCTTGGATCCGAAATGACCGCCCAAAATCCCATTTTGCACACCATTTGAGCTGGATAAATGAAATTTTACTTGAATATGTACCATCACAAGTAGGTCACGACAATATAAGAAACCTTTCAAAAAGTCGTCATTTTGGATCCAAAATGGCCGCCCCAAAAACCCAATTTCAAAATCATTGAAGGTAGAGAAACGAAATTTTCTTTGAAGATGTATGACCAAGAGTAGGTTACAATAAATGAGGCAAACCTCCCCTTTGGGGGCGCAGTGCAGATGGACAAAATGGTGGTGTAGTGTTGCAGGAAGATTTTGGTTAAGATAAAGGAGGCACATCCTCTCAAAAACAGTGAAGTTGGGGGCAGCGCTCCCAGCGAAACAAAGCGAGTATATATATACGTTTTGTTGGGTATCGTTGAACAGCTCTTGATGAATAATCTACAAATCAATAAATAGTTTCTCGATAGCTCTCATATAATGCGAGATTTGAATTTTTGAAAATAAAAAAACTTCGAGATCTACCTCAGCCTCTAGACCTACCGAAAGGGATTTTTTTTTATTAGAAATTGTGAATTGCTTAAACAATAAATTAAAATCAGCTTTTGAATAAATAAACCAGTGCTTGATTAAAAGACAACGACTTAGTTATCCAATAAAATCTATTACGGAGAATCAATAATGGTCATCTTTCATCAATAATCCAAACAAAGGAAGGTGCAAATTTTTCCCAGTAACATTTTGATAAATTCATCCAGGTGTTCTGAAAGTATTGCATCCCGATAGCTTTTGTTTTACAATTTAACATAAAATGAAATTTTCAACATTTAATTATAACAGAATAGATAACACTTATTCATAGTTACATTGTTCACTTATTTTTGTATTCATTTATGCTGCGTATGAACGCGAAGAAAATTATAGTACAAAAACTTTTTTTTGTTAAAAAAGAGTTTCTTCTGTTGTTTAGAACACATAGTTTAAAACAGTCTTATTCAAAGCACCATGAAGTTGTAAAGATATCTAATTAAAGCACTTGAAATAAGTAAACTAGTGTATCTCAAATCTCCTTGCTTCCAGTGTCCATTCAAAAGAATCTTGACATTAAATAAACGTAGTTGTCTCTTACGAATAGTCTACAAATTGATTCAACTAGCTGTGAGTTGCATATTGACAATACTTGTGGAGGGAAAATGATAAGATCATAAGTAAAACTTAAATGTATTTGTGACGAATAGACCTTAATTCAATACTACTTGAATTAGGTTCAAATCTCAAAGTGCCTTAAAGTACTAAATAAACACGTAGATGGTCAGAATTTCTCCCCTATCATTGTGTTACACAATGTCTGGCATTAATACGCTTGCTTTGCGTATGTTGTTCCGGGTTCCAGTCCAATGTGAGTCCATTGAAGGGAGTGACTCGGAGCCCAGTTTACCAAAAGCCGTATGTCCTGTCCCTAGAAGCTTACCAGCTCGTTTAGGACATTAGTAACAATTGAATCAATGAACGATATACAGTATGTCCACGAGAAACCGAACTTTCAAAGAAAAGGTAACGATTTCATAAAAGTTAATATTTTTATTCCCTTCAGAGTATTCTCTCTTTTCTATTGATGTATTACTGAAAGAATTGAGGCGTATGCGCGAAAAAAGTATATGTTCCATGATAAAAAATAGCACATCGAGTTCTGTTCGCGCATACGCCTAAATTATTAGAAGGAAACTTTGTAATCAGGATTACCACAAAATATTTCGCAAAAACTTGGGTCGCTTTCAGCAGCAGTGGACGTTATTTATATGTTGTTCCTTTAGAAGGTGCAACAGAATCCATACCCCTGTGTTCTTGATATAGCTGTATATCATCAATTTTAAATAATTTGTTAATATTTAGTTGTAAATGTTTATTGCAGAAATTAAATTTACATTTGCAATTATGTTATCCGCTTCTGAATGCTTACAAGGTATAGAACTCTGAGTGATGCAGAATATCCTATATTAGTATCACACAAACAGCTATTTTGATTGTTCTCCTTGGTGCCTTCAATTAACACCAATAGAGCTACCTTTCCAAATTAATAAAGTTATTGCAGAGCGGGTAAAGTAAACATTATAACACTTTTAAAATGAAGATTCCAACGTGTAAAAAGAACGTTTACATGAAACAAACGTTAAACGTAAATGCATTATATTGAGATTATAAACAGTTCATTTTAACGAGTTCGAGCCAGTGCTGGATTAAGCTATTTTGGAGCCCCGGGCTATTGACTCTATTTGGGCTCACATTATTGTGATCCTTTGTGCAGGACTGTCGTAACTTCATTGTGGGCCTCTGGACAAAGCAATTTAATGGGGCCCTACCTGCACATACACCCTTGGATCGTTAGCAAAATTTCTTATTTGCAAAATAAACGTGCATTATTTTTCGAACTTTTATCTAATATTAAAACTAAAATAAGTGACAATCTTCACCACAAGCAGGTACGCAAATTTCAATGCTGCCTGATTTATCACATTGATCCGTATCCGATTACATATATATATATATATTAGAAAAGTAAACCCAACATAAGGACTCTTGATACGTAAATCTAAATTCATCCCAATACGAATTGGTCACTCCTAAGTTTATCAGTTGTAGACGCTACTGCACTTAACAGGAGTTTCTCAAACTATAGCACGCATACCAATATTGGTGCGCGAAACTTTGGATACTGGTACGTAAACTTGGTGAAAAAATAATAAATACACGTATAACTGACCTAACACATTGTTACTGATTGAACGATAAAATATCTTGTATCCAGACAAACATTCTTCAAAATTGACACATTCGTAATGAAGCACTTAGGCCTACTCACGACAAACTTGACTTTTGCAGCCCAGGATAAAAACAAACTGCAATTCTGTGAGTTCATGTAAGAACTTGATAAGTAACATTTCTGTAGTATTCGAAAAATCAGATTTAAATATCGGAGAAAGCATTGTCCCTTGTGAAAGATTGTGAAAAAAACGTCATGTTTTGAAAACCAAATATTGTTTCCGGACAACCATTTTTCTGAAGAACATAGCTGAGCAGGTTATCTCTAAAGTATTTTGAGAGAATAACTGTTATTTTTTAAAATGTCACTTATCAGGTCTTGCATGCATCCACAGATTTGTGTTGGCACCAAACGAAATAAAAGAAAACTTTACAATTATAAACGTTCCGATTCCTGATACAAGCCTTTTTTCATAATTTTACTTCGATGCTTAAAAACTATGAGTTTTCACTTATTAAAAATATTGCCAAGATGTGTTTCAAACAAATAAGAAAAGATAAAAGTGTCCCCTGTGCGATGCACACGTTCCGTGAACGGCATATGGAGGATGTAGAGATAACGTTCCACATATTCTCGGCCTACGACACGAAGTGAGATGGAGCAGCGAAGCTCCACGCTCGATCGTATTTACATCCCCGGTACCTAGGAGTACCAACGACACTCTGTTGCTCTATTTGATACACCTCATAGCGCCAGTCATGGGAGCACTGAACAACTACAGCGCTCTGGCTGGGCCCCCCGATTAGTAGTCAGGCGCGCTATCGCCTGAGCCACGGCGACTCCATTCAAACACAAATACAGAGCAAAAGTTAAAAAGAAATAATACGCCTATTATTTCGTCTGGAAATAAGAATATTGTTTATCGCAGAATGTAATTTTAGCTATTTAACAAAACTAAATTACCTATATTTGTTCATATATTTTACTTTTCATATTGTTGTTCCATTTATTATTCTATCCGAGAATTTGCCTAGTGTGATTGAGGGAACCAGGGAAAACCTCCGACAGGATGCTCAACATCGGTAATTGGTCCCGAGACCTGGCAAACACGCTAACGAATGATCGGCTCCTTTGGTCAATTTTCAATATTAGCATTGAAAGTTCAGTAATCAGGGGTGGATTTCGGGCCTCGCCCGGCCTGGTCCCGTTGTAGTCTGTTAAACCCCAGTTTTGTTCTGTGGATAAACAAAAATTACATTATAGAATCGGTCGAACTAAAATTTAAATAATGTATTATTTGAATGTTAAAGTAAGTTATTAATACGTAGGTTAGTCCCTGACAGTGCCAAAATTATCACAAGCATTGTCATGTACGCTAGCTTTGTGTTTGCTCAGGGTTTCTTTCAGAGAAACCTCTCCATAGAACAGTTGTACAGCTCGGAAGGTACTTTTGAAGGCTCCAGGAAATTTGAAACCAGGAGCGGATTGGCCGGAAACACAGAAATTTCCAGGTGCCCCCCTCATCCGCGCCGGTCCTTTTGTCTTGGAAGCGTAATGTTACCCAATAAAGAAGGCTACTTACTCCATTTTGCTACTACTTGTGACGTTAGGGCCTTGTCGGGAAACTAAAATTAGCAATTTTCACACGCAAGACTTATACACGAAGGTAGTGTTAGTGTTATAATCTCAGCAGGCCTTCTGTGTCTGTAGGGTCCTTACAAATCGCTAGAAGGGGACTGTAATGTTTAATGATAAATGCACAAGGCTTTAATACATTCATACTCTTTTCAGGTGCAATATTTACGTTATTAAAACTTTGTATTTTGAGACCTGGAGCCTGTTTCACGAAAGTACTTGCCAATTTTTCACTCTTCAGTTTGAATTTCCGGAAGACTGCCTCAAGAGCGCTAACCTTCTGCCACAAACCCTTGTTCTCATTCAGTCACTGTTCTATCATTTTGTGCAAGGAGTGTGATTATACTAGGCAATATTCAATTGTTAGTAAACTTTTCGCTCCCAAAACTAGGCAACCAAACGACAGTCCACATAAATATTATGGTGGAAGGTTGGCGGTCTTGTGACAGTCCTCTGGAAATGGAAACCGAAGAGTGAAAAATTGACAAGTACTTTCGTGAAACAGGCCCCTGATCAGTATCCTAAAGGTCTTTACAAGTTTTGGGGAGCCCACTACCATGAACGGTATTAAAGGCCCTTGAAAGGTGTATTTGGACCCCACGCTCCACAACACCCACTAGCACTAGAGCTCTTTCGCTTCCCGGGCCCTTCTTGACCAGTCCGTTCCTGTTTCAAACTATGTTCCGTATGCTATTACGAGCGGTGTAACTAGAATTTTCGGCCCCTCTTGCAAGAAACGTTGTCCTATTATCAACTCCCACATGCAATTAAAGCCAGTGATTTATTCACACACCCCTAAGGCCCTAACACCCCCTGATGCATTATTGCAAACACCACCTTTTGGGGGTGTAATATTTCAAATAGTGTTTTCATACTTGCTGTAAAAAATGAATTTATTACACGAATGATCCATAACATTTCACTTATCCGTATATGCTCAGTGAGTGACGATTCAAAATAAATTTGAAAAATTCATATTCACAATGGAATGAAAAGTTTATTATACTTTTCAGTTTAGTGTTTGGGAACGATGGTTGGAACGATACGTGCATTCAATCTTGCAGAAGCTGGAAGAATGTTTCACCCTGGTTAAACAGCCAACATCTGCAATCCTTTTACAAAACAAAGAGCCTTCTGTAAAATTTCTTCACTTTCCCCACTTTATTATCATAAACTCGCTGAAAGCAAATGACAATTCGAACTTCGGAGATTCCTTCGAATTTCACTAACTTCTTTTGCCGTCTCCCGGTCTCTCCATGGAAGCGATTAATTTTGCAATACGTTGTCAATGGTCTCAATGCAAATATATCCTTCTGAACCAGGAAAAAGAGAAGATGTGAGTGATAAGATTGTGAGAAAAAGAGAGAGATAACAGGACAAAATGCTGCTAGCACTGCCACAGCTGCGGTGTACATAAAGAATTTTATGACAGCGTAAGGTTGGTGGTTGCAGAAGTTGTATGAAGAAACCAAGCTGAATTTTCTCCCGAAAAACACAACCCAGTCGGTGTCATAATACAGTGCTTCTCCCATTACCAAAGGCAGTTTAGGACAGGAGGGATGAGTATCAAATGGAAAAGAAGGCACATTTTTCCCCTTCGTATTCCTTTCATATTCCACCATTCAGAAGTTCATTCAAAATCATTTATTGGTCTTAAATATTTGTTCACAAGAACGAAGCGCCAAGTATGTCACTAAACACAAGACTAATAAACCCTCTTTTCGTTGTTCGTTTCCGACAACAATAATGAATATTTTGCGCTGTCTCTATCCTCGACACAGGCTGAGCGGCGTCAAGATAGGGAAACGGGTGAACGAACATTGTCAGCGGGACCCGCTCCTGTGATCTGGATGAATAATACGGCTTTGTACTAGTCTAGCCAAGTCCTTTCCAATTACACTTGAGATACCTTCATAGTTCTAATAATTCATGAGTTAAAAGGTGGCCCCCTGAACTTGGAACTCTCCCTGCGATCTGGTTAAAAATATGGGCTTGAACTCGTCTCAACGAGTCCTTTCCAACGACACCTCAACTACCTTCCTAGGCCTAGTAGTTCCTGAGTTGAAAGTAATTGACAAACAGACGCGCAAAACGAAACTTTGGAATGGTCAAGCGAGTGGTTAGAGGACTCGCTTTTCTTGATCACGGGCTCAAATCCCGCCAGAGTCCATTGAACGCAGTATACTTTCGGTGTACACTTTACCGAAAAGCGTAGGTCCTGTACTAAAAACTCACTAGCTCGTTTAGAACGTTAATAACAATTCACTCACGGACATAGTGGTTCTATAAGGCTTCACAGCCCTTGTTACTGAAGCCTAAAAGAAAATCAATCATTGCTCCTTCCGTTATCCTAGTAGAATCATGAGAAAAAAACTGAATATGCATGTCACGAGCTTTCAAATTTGATTGAAACAATTCATGTAAATGAAGTGTCTAAATACAGGGTTTGAAGTATTTTAGGGTACCATGACGCCTCAATTCTTCTGTTAGTTGTATTGGAAATATCAAGCTCTAGAGCTCATTGTCCCACGCTTTCGGAAGTCTATATCGCTGAAATGAAGCATTTATCTTTTTTTTTTTAATTTTTATGTCAGGAATCCCGTGAAATAGTTTTGTTTGTGTTATTTTGCAACACCCTGTATATATAACAAAAGGGAAGTCGTAACTTCAAATTTTACACGAGAAGATGAAACAAAATCCCCCAAATTTATTTCCAGCAGAGAGGTCCTCGAAGTGATAATAAAAAAAAAATATGGAACAATATGCAATGTAAAATCTTAGCAGTTACAACTAAAAAGAAATCGCGTAAGTGTAAAATACTTGACTTACGAGAAATTTAGTTTGACAGAAAATCATTATACCCATATTGGCATAGTTTTGTAACTTCTTTCTGGATTTCGGTTTAAACGCTTCTTCGGGTGAAGTCTGTTGCTGAGCGGAGTCCAAAATTAATCAATTATTGAGCTTTTTTCTCAGCAGGAAATAATTGAACTTCTAGTGTCTAGTCCATTGGCAGATATGAAAAGCAAGACACAAAGAGTAAGCTACTCATACATGTAAGAGATTTTGAATGTCTGTTGGAATCAGAGCTTAATTTCTGGGGCCGCTAAAGGGCGCAGGGGTGGATTTAGGTTCTGTACTGGCCTCGCCGGGGTAGGTCGAAAGTTTCCAAACGCATAGCGGAACAAAGCATAATAATAATAATAATTATTATTATTATTCTGTAATGACTCGTTATACTGCCCCAAAATTGTACCCTTTCGGAGCAGTATGCCAGGCCAAGAAATGAAACCGAAATCCACCCTGTCAGTAATATTACTTTGTGTAATGGCGGCAGCAGTATTAATTTCGGTCTAAAAGTTTGAGAACCCATGCACTAAAAACGCAGCGTAAATAGTCAGCTATCAACCTCCAACCGATCTTTACGGTGCACGATTTTTAGTAGCCTACTTGTAGGAGGCTGATTTCGAAAACCTAATCATTCTTTACTAGTTATTACTTAACATTTGCCATTGCTGATAAGGATGGCAATACTTTTGGAAATTGCATAAAATATGATCAAATTAAAGATTTAGGAAAAACAATGCTTGTAAGAAGTTTTAGATTAGCATGAGGAACGTAGACTCATATGGGTTTATGGGCCCCAGGTGACTACCCTACGTACCCATGCATTAGGACGGCCCTGCCCCTGTGCTTACAATTTACGTAGGTAACTGATTTACTTTGGCGGAGCCCCTGAACCAGTGGGGCACCTGGACCCTTTAACCACCTCCTAAATCCGGCTTTGGTTCAAACTCGTCGGAACTGATAACACATAAGTTTAAAAATATAGATGATTGGACCGTAAAATTAAAATCCTCCTGTTAATACTATTTTCCTGAATCAAAGTGGGATGGAGACTCATTAGGCGTCATAGATCTCGTATAAATAAATATTCTGGATTGTGCTAAACAGTGACCCACTCTTCCTGCAGAGCAACAGCACAGGGGGAAATATAAAGGGGATACAACCACATTATCATAGAGATATGTTTGATAGTGCTTACCACATAGTCATAAACTGAGTAGGTTTGTCATCCTTCCCTGATGTCGGAAGCACGATGAAGAAAAACTTCATCATTGAAAATGACAGTCTTTTACAGATACATACTTTACGACCTCATATTGTGTGGTATCTGTAACTCTCTAAACGCAAAGAAGAATTTGTAGTTCAGATAAGCGGTTTGGCTATTCCTACTTAGAATGTATGTTGCCTGTGTTTATTTATCAATGATTATCTTTTAATGTCCTCTTGGAGTGAAAATTCTGCAGTCTTCCGAACAGCAATTGTTTTACTATTTTGGTAACAGTTCTACAATCTCTACATCGGATCATTTCAAAATCACAATTGAGACTATTTAATGATGTTTTGTTCTTTATGTACTCCATCATTGACCTACAAAACATAAACCCATACTTGATACAATACATACATAGTTCCCTGCACTGCTCACTGGTGCACAGTCTGTTCTGTTTTGAACTAGGGCACATTCAAATTTCTTCCATGTGCACTCGACCAGGAACTGAATTCCATTCCCCCATACTTCTCGTTCATAAGCTTAAATTCTTTAATTTATCGCGTCAATTAATTTTATGCGTACGGTGAGTTGAAAAAGTGGTTAACATTTATGGTCAAGAACATATTCCAACATTCTAACTCCTAGGCATTCTTGCGTCCCCGCTTAAACTCACAACATTTCGCACTTACGTTAGCTTTCGCTCTACGCAAGCTGTTTATTCTAACTTACTAGGAACTGACCAGACCGTTGACTCTGGCATTTTGACCAAAATTGTCAGATATGTAGGCCAATGTATCAGGGAGCTGTAAAATTCGAGACGAGGATGGACACCCGGGGCAAAGATACGATATGATTTATTTTTACATGTGAAGTCAATGGGAACGTGTTTACGAGACACACTCACCAAGTTACAAAACCCGATTTTGATGAAAATTCGTATGTAGGTACAGTGCCTAGGTAAACCATCTCCTATGGTCCTATAGCTCCTATGGTCAAGAAATAACGACAAGGGAACCAGAAAAAGACGGAAAGTATAGAGCAAGTAAATCGATAACAGAGTAAGAAAAAAAAACCTTTTCTTTTATAAACTGTTATATTGAAAGCAAATGGTCATAATTGGATACTGGACATGGGACGATACATGCTGGAAGGTATAACGACAATGACCGCTATCTTGAAAGCGGTCATCTTGGCTCTGCTTCAATTTTTTTAAATAGTAAGCGGGTCAAGTGATATATCAATCTGAGCAGGATAGTGTTGCCCACGGGACAAAATTAAGGCTGTCTCGTCTCGAAAATGTCTTGTGCAGTAAGCGTCTCGTTTCTAAAAGATGTATATTGTATGTTACGAGTGTACTGTCTCGTCTCGTGTTCAATAGGCATGTCTGTGTCTTTTTTCATCTCGTGAGCAACGCAAGCAGGAATGTTCCAAGAAACCCCATGACGAGGTTAGTTTTGACATAACTCTAATCCTGTACGACAAAATGGCATGTGAAATTGACAGAAAATGTGTGAGACGAATGATGAGAAAACGTTTTTTTGTTGAAACAGTTAAAGGAACGAAAACTAAGAGGTCACAAAAATATCTCCTAACATAGTGGTAAGCTCTAATGTAACAGTGGCAACGTAAAGAAGGTTGTAAGTGCCTTCCGCAAGTCTGCCTCGTTGTCGAAGGATTTACCAGGAGAGTGATACTTATCGGCGCAAGTTCCGGGAAGTACGTTGAATGGGACAGTGCTTCCCAACGAAGTCGCTGTATGGTATTCCTAGCCACCCGCGTTACATGCGGCCTGACATTGTCAACAAGGAACAGTACACGCTTGGGATACATCAATGCTGGCTCCTTCTGCTGCACAGGTTACAACTGCTGCGAGAACAGATCCGCTGTGATGGTTTGGTCCGGTGGTAGCAGCTCGTAGTGCACAACTTGGAGACTAGTCCACGAGGTACAGAGCATGATCTTGCCGGGGTGGTCTCGTGGTGTAAGACACAAGGGCCGCGGCCATGCTTCGGAGTCTCACACAGGACCCATTTTTCGTCACTGGTGAGCACTCGACCGAATAGGGATGTTTTGTGGTGCCAAGAAAACAACAACAAACAAGCTGTCACTCACTGGTCCATGTTGGTTTTGGACAGTGTAAAAGCTACCCACTAACTCAAGCTTCCTTGTACAGTTTTTATATGCGGAGCAGGTGAAGTCTACTGTTTTGTCAGCAACCTGGAAGCGTTCAACAAGCCCACCACACCTTTGGATGCTGTCCTGCTCTATGACCTACTTCAGGGCCTCGTCGTTAGGGCCTGTGGGCGCTCACTGCGGGGTTCATCACATAGGAAGAAATCTCCCGTACTGAATTTCTCGAACCGATGGCAAGCGGTGCATTTATTCACAGCATTATCCACAAAGGCGACTTAATTTGGTTGCGAACAAGCCCACCTCAAAGCCATAAAGCAGACTACTCCGAACGAGTTGCTTCGACACTTCCAGTTGCTTTTGACTCTACTCGAGCTATGACTTCCGTGAGTGCACAAAGCGCCTGTCTTGTTGACAGTCATGTTCACACTCCCACTCCGATCGCTTTTGAAGCATCTAAGGCACTAATTTTCGTATCAGTAATCACGTCTTCCCATGCTTCGTTAAAAACAGCAAGATATTTTTTGGTTACTTTGTATTATAATTATGAAATGAAAGTAACCAAAAAGGCCTCAAGAAGGTCCTTTTTAACTCAGTACCTATTTCTACACTAAAAGTAATATTTTTCTCCAAAGAAATGTATCAGGATTTCAGGCAGTATTATACACGTATATGTATTTTGAAAGTTAGGTACACGTTTCATTTGAAGCAAAAGAAAAAAAAATGTGTTGCCATGGTTTTATTGTGATAAACTTTTAGTATAATAATATTATTTAAGAAAACACCAAAATAGCTTTTATTACAATTGTTTGAGGTGATATGACACATTTTCCAGACTATAACGAGATTCCGCTGTAATTATTACAGACAGATCTATCGCCTTTTTCATAAACAGGAATTATTACTGAGATTTTTCGTTCGTTTGAAAACTCTCTTTTTTCTCCATATAGCATTTATCAATTTATGTAGTTCCTTAA
Organism: Lepisma saccharinum; assembly: GCA_022664845.1. NCBI lineage: Eukaryota > Metazoa > Arthropoda > Insecta > Zygentoma > Lepismatidae > Lepisma > Lepisma saccharinum. The sequence goes on along the minus strand of JAGDQP010006590.1, from coordinate 46,880 downwards.
CTAGTGCCGTCCTTCCTAACCAAAGACAGTGTAGTTGTTGACTGCTGCAGTGAAACCCAAGGATATGAGGAAAATATTCGTTTAGCTGTATCTGCCTATCGTCGCTTAAGATGCAACACTGCGTATCTCATGAAAAGCAAATTTTACAGGTAAACGTCACCCTTCATTCATTCATCATTTGTTAGCAAGTAAATCTGCGTAAGATAAACATAACTGAGAAACAGTCTTTCAGAACACAACTCATTCCTTAAAATTATTTATAATTATGGTTAATTAAAGACATATATCCGTATATATCTAAAAACAGTGGTTTATATACACTGTCTATAAGTCCACGGTCTATAAGTCTTGGGTTTGCTCACACTGTTTACAGAACTTTCCAACCAGAAAACTAACAAAATTACTATTTCAGGCGTTGCGCAGTATAGTCGTGGTGCATGTTGGCGCGAAACCTGGTTTTCGAAAAAAAAAACACACACACAACTGAGATACGCGGTTTTACATCTTAAGCGACGCTATGTTTCATGTTTTCCCTTTATAAAGGAAAGAAAAAGTTATAAATTATCCTGCCCCAATGTAATTCTGATTAATTTTTAGGTCTAGTTCATAAAGTGCACTGAGTAAATTTCAAAATATTCATATAATTATAAAACAAGAACTAGGCCTTGTGTTATAAACAACGAAATGGTCCTTGATCTACAAAACAACTGGAAGAGAAAAGAATTGAAAAGAAAATAAATTTACTCCCAAGACAATAAATAAAGGAAACAATAGATGTTGTAATGAACACACATGAACACATTAATGCTGTATATTACTTCTGCCGAAGGAAAAAATCCCACATTCCACGTAATTGCGAAACGTAAATTGGATTCTGGTAGTAATCTTTCAAAAACAATACTCGCAGGTAAGAGGTAACATTGCTCACACTGCCCACGCAACAGATGAAGAATAACTTCGTGTAGATTAGGATAAAATCGATGCCAAACGTCATTCTAACATGGTTGTGGAATTGTTTTACATTTATCACTTGCGAGAGTTGATTGTAGAAAGCATAACTTGCATTGAACAAGTAGGAAAACAAACCTGATCTTTACGACTTCTTTCACAACTAGATCAATAACTTCAAATGCAAAGCATGCTTTGAATTCCAAATCGAGAAACAAAAGGGAAAATTGAAAACATGGAAACTCTGAGTTGAATGACCCGTATACAACAATTTCTTCGAATTTGTTTCACTTTGTAGTCATTTGTGTTGTCTAAAACCGGATACAACTAAAACTCATTCGGTATCTTGTAACACAATCTTACATTCTAGTTAAGGAAGCCCTTGGAATATTTAATCACTTCCCAAACTTCACTATAGACAAAAGTCCAATATATTACATTTTCATATATTTTAAAATAAGTTTTAAGATACAGTTATAATAAAAATAGGCCAGACACATAGCCGAAACCTAATCCCGTCACATATCTTAATCCCTCGGCGAGCCATTATGGCCGGCATCAAATCGCGAGTCAGCATTAATCCTAGTGCCAAATCGAAGTCTCGAATTGTAACCAGTAGACTACAGAGCCTTCTACGGATAAATGACTTATCATTATATGCTGCACATGTTGTATTAAGTATAAATTAAAATCATCTCTTTAATATATTATATAGAAAGAGGTTCCCGAAATTCTCGGGGGTTAAAGGTGGGTTGAGATCAGGAAGAATAAGGCGTACATATAAGTAAAGATGACATACGTAATCACAGCCATCAAACCAGGCAATGGGTAGCACGACACAAGATCGAATGTAGAAAGAGCGAATGACAAAAGAGCCGCTTAAGAAAAGCGACTAAAAATAGGGCGACTAACACAAAGACCGATTTACAAAATGAGCGACTAACTGAAAGAGTGAATGACAAAAGGAGCGACTACCAAAGGGGCGAATGCCAAAAGAGCGAATGACAAGAATAGTGTAAACCGAAAGAGCGAATGACCTTTTGACACGGGGGCGTTCTGTCCCGGGTCAAGGTTATAAAAATTAAAATAGGTGCCCATACATTTAACGATAATTTCTATTATTATTGAAGACTATTAACAGTGATTTGAATAATATTTAGATATAATTTTGTAACTTTAATCTCCATCACAGAACTAAAGATTCTTAAATTTTAATAATAGGCTTTTGTCTTCGGATGTGGAAGCTCCCAGTTCGGTAGGAACCCCCTTTCCTTTGTTATCTTTCATAAAGAAATACACCTTTTAACACAGGGCCGCACCAGAAGATTTAATATTTCAAACGGATGTCATTTTGAAAGTTTTAGTTCGATCATGCGATCTTTACACGATCTTTAGACTTTTCTGTTGACTTAGGTACTATTTCTATGAAATGCAACTCTAATACAAGAAACTTCGTACTTATTAAATATGCCTATTGAGTAGAAGAGTAGAGTAAATAAGTAACAAAATAGTGGGCTTGCTTATGGCGTTTAGGCATCTATGTATCAACTTGTGGATGATCTAAAGTATTTTAGAGAAGGCGGGAGGTAACAGTTAGTTGATGACAGCCTGAGATCATTGTCCTTTGAGGTTACCCGTGTTATCATTGAGACATTGTGGAAGATTGTGATGTAGACGGTTGCGCTGACATCATCAGGCGAGCGTGGTTCAGTTGGCACGTGTTGTTACATTATATACGCGAACCTCCTAAAATCATGAAACAGCACTCGGAAACTTTTTCGAGGCCTAGGAAACTCCACTTATCTAACCCCTAGAATTTTGACTTTACACCCTTAAAACTAAAAATGTTGGGTGATATCTTGAGTCCGCCAAACCCATCTCCTAAAATTTTGAAGTAGCACTCGCGAACTTATTTTTTTTGCCGTATAAAACTATACTTACACCACCCTCCCAATTTTAACTCTACATTCTCCAATTGAAAATATTGGGAGAAACCCTAAGTCCGCGTAATCCATCTCCTAAAAATAATATTTAATTTTTATTCATAAAATATTTTCTATGGAAGTTGCAAACTGTTGAAGACGAAAAAGATCCTCACAGCATTCTGTCTTACTGAAGGCTGAATGAGTTGCATGTATTATTTTCTTGTTTGTTTGTTTGGAAAGAACGCATTATTGATAATAGACTTGAAATGAGACGCTTGCATTTCCTAATGCAGTTTAGAAAACCTTTGAAACCTAACTAGCAGAGGGAAGATAATCATATTGACCGTTTGCTCCATCAGGTCAGAATTAGTGATGGCCAATTTCGAAAAAAGTGTTTTTCGATTTTCGAAAGTAGAGTTTTTCGATTTTTCATTTTTTTTAAAAAATCGTTTTCCGAAAAATTTTAGTTTTTCGTTTTCCGAAATTCGAAAAAAAAAGTTTTTTTTAAATAGTTTTTTTAAAAAAAGTCGCATCGTCTTGTTCGTTTTCGAAAAATTCTTTTTTCGATAAATTTTGGCCATCCCTATTATAAAGCTCTTATAAGTTACAACAGAAAACAGTCCATTAAATTCGTTTTTACCAGGTGCGTAAATATGAAACCGGAATTTATGTACAGAAAAGATACAGTGATTGGATGACAATGCTAAGAACTATTTTATTCGAAGTATTGGCCATCGCTAGCGATACATTTCTGCCACCGTTCCGGCAATGTGTGGATGCCAGAGCAAAAAACAACTGTGCCTTTTGTGCTGCAAACCAATCATCAAGCCATTTTCGTACATTTTCGTAAAATGTGAAGCGCTGGTCAGCAAGTGCGTGTCCCATTGATGCAAATAAGTGAAAATCGGAAGGCACCAAGTCTGGTGAGTAAGCCGCTTGTGGAAGGATTTCACAGCCAAACGTCGCAATCGTTTCCTTGACCGGTTTTGCTGTGGGGGAGGGTGCATTATCGTGAAGCACAATCACTTTATGTTGTCTTTGGTCATACTTTGGTCGTTTTTCACGCAATGCAAATCGAATCATTTGTTGTCGGTAATGTTGGGTATTAACGGTTTCGCCAGGTTTCAGCAATTCACATTAGATCACTCCCTTCTGATCCCACCAAACACAAAGCATTGTCTTCCGTCCATTAGAGACCTGCACGGGCCGGGCCAGCTCCGTTATTTCTTTGGGCCGGGCCGGGCCGGGATTACTTTTTCGTCAGTTCGGGCCGGGTTCGGGCCTATTAATTGTACTTCTTTAAAGCTGTTCAATAATTATTGACTTTCTTTAAACGATAATTGGAATATAGCCAAAAGTTCAAGTCTGTATGCACGCCACGTGGAGTGAAAGGTATTACAAACAATGAAATATTTACAGTTTGTTTTACTTAGCGGCTCCACTTTCGCTTTAGAGGATTGGTTGTTCACCGGGACGTTGACCCCAGTCGGCAGTCACGCGAGTGACTGCATGCCCTACCCTCAATAAATAACAAAATAAAGTATGCATATTGAAGCTTCCTCTGCTGATGGTCCGTGTCAATATCAGAATATGGTCAATCCAACCACAGGATCCCAGGGGAACAGTCAGAGTTGTCATCTTGATATAAAAATGAAAGGAAATCACACTCTTTGTTCTTCTCTCCACTTCAGCGACCCGCAGGAAGAAATGGTGAATGTAGTCAGGGTTCCAGTCTAATACGGTGTTAAATACCGTGCAAATGTAAGTCTTGCGGGTGGGGTCAAATGTCTGATAATTTGTTTTGTAAATAAAAGCTATACTTTGACTAGCTACTTCTTTGTTGGATTCAAGAAACCTACGACTACAAGTAAGCGTACTGTTCAAAGCGAAAGGATTATTTTGATTTGTGTTATAAATAAATTGAAACGGCAATCCTGTAGAATGAAATTAAAATGACTAGCATATCTAAGGGTATCACATTGTTCAAACACTCACATAGGCTTGTACGCATTATATTACATTATTATTACTATAATTATTATACCAGATACATATATATTGGGGCTCGAGCCAAAACTTTTTAAAATTTATCTGGCCGGGCCGGGCTTGGGCCAAGAATTTTTAAAACGTTTTGGACCGGGCCGGGCTTGGCCCAAGAATTTATAAAACTTATCGGGCCGGGCTCGGGCCAAAAACTTTTAAAGCTTTCCGGGCCCGGGCTGGGCCGGGCCTAGCTGCATTCGGGCTGGATTGGGTTTGGGCCGAAAAATTCGGCCCGTGCAGGTCTCTATCGTCCATAGCAATTTAGTCTTGCAGTCGATGTCGCCGGTTCTCCTGGAGTTACCCATAATATTTTACCCTTTTCGTCACAAGTCACAATTCGATCGATAAATGATTTCCTTTTGTACCTGGCGAGCAGAATTTCGCAAGTGATTTTTCGGTTTTCCTTCAGTCGTTCAGTCAATGCATGTGGAACCCATTCTTCCACCTTCTGAATCTTGCCCATGGCTTTTAAACGTATGGAAACTGCTTCTCGTGTCACATTTAATTGATCCGCGAGTTGTTGTTGCGTTTGAGCGTCATCCTCATCCAACAAAGCTTGAAATTCGCTGTCTGCAAACTTTTTCGGTGGTCTTCCACGTTCTTCGTTTCTCACGTCAAAATCTCACGTCTCAGTTTTCTTCAAATGGTAACAAAAAATCAATGCTGTCCGCAAATCGTAGTTTGTAGGTACAAACTGCGCCATGTTCAACGCTATTAAACACTACACTATGACATGAAACTTGTGTGGTTGTGAATTGCAAATCGTTATCAGCAGTCAAAACAAGCAAGTGGCGCCAAGGACGTAGTTTTACGGTAACCACAGTGACAGCTAACGCCGTCTATGCACAAATTCCGGTTTTATATTTACACACCTGGTATATAATAATAATTGTCTTGTTTTTTCTACATTTGCACGTTTAGGGGATTTCATCCCCTCCCCTTTGTCCGATTTTCTTTCCAAACGAGCTTGACCTGTAATTTGAACCAATAGCCGGCCGGGTGGCCGAACGGTCTGCGGCGGTAGTCCATAGTTCGAGTCCCGGTAGGGGGCATGGGTGTGGATTTTAACAGCTAAAGGCGAATTGTGACGGGCCGAAGTCCAAAGTTACTTGAGTGGCCCATATAAAAATAAAGTTTACCAAATAAAGTTTTTGAACCAATAAATAATCTGTGAAAGTTTCATCCGAATTGGTTCACGCGTTCGGCAGTTATCGTGAAACACACACACATACAACACAAATGCCGAGCCTCACTTCGCTCGGTCAATTATTAGTATTAAAGTTAATGTAAAGCAACGATCTCCGGCAAAAGATGACAGCATTACCTCCGCATATGTCTAATGCATTTTGTCGTTGCACGAAATTTCAGTGCTGGTGTTACAAATTCAAGTCTAGAGAATTCTAACTTTCAGGAACGAAAGTTCATAACCAATTCAAGATTTCGATGAATACGGATTTTTAATTTTCTTTTTTGTTTTTTGTTGAAATAACTTCATTGTTATACGTTTTGATATTCACAACAACAATCAAGCGATTTCAACAATGAATAAAAACGAATATATAAAATCGGCATTTATAGAACTCTTCAATTGGTTATGAACTTTGTTCCCTCAAAGTTAGAACTCTCTAGGCTTGAAATTGTGGAAGCAGCATTGACATTTCATGCAACGATAAAAATACATTAGACGTATATGGAGGTAGTGCTGCCATCTTTTGTTGGAGATCGTTGCTTTGCATTAACCTTAAGGTTCTTCGAACAGTAGACCTCGCGATAAACCTGCCAAAGTTTCATTTGGATTCGGCAGTATGCACTTTTAGAACACCCCCTTTTTCATTTTCTGGCTACACCCTTGTCCGATTTACCCCCACTCCCTCGGAACCAATAGCCCGAAATCTCCGAAGTGTGTTTGCACATTTATAAAGATCTTGTAACAGAAAAGAGTCCATTAAATTCGTTCTTCATTGTTGTCTTCTTCATTTTTCTACATTTTTGCTATTTTAAGGGAGGGTTTCACCCCCTCCCTATGGTCGGATTTTCTTCCCCAACGAACTTGACATGTCAATTGAACCAATAAACAATCTGTGGAAGTTTCATTCGAATCGGTTCCAACATTCAGCAGTTATCGCGACTCGCGAGAGAGAGACTGAGAGACAGACAATACAAATGCCAAACGTCTCGATTAGTATATGAAGCATGTATGTGATATGTTGAAGGACATGTTAATCAGAAAACAGGAATATTTAAGGTGCACTATAGTCAATGTATGAACTTTAGGTCAGTTGGATATTGCATGAGAATATGTGTGTATCGAAGCACTAAACTTATGGAAAGCACTAGTTGAATGTATGATCAATGTTATTAATTGCATGATACTTATATATAGATCTGGATATTGTAATTCTTATGAGAATTAACTTGGATGTTACTAAATTGTTATGTCACAGGTTGGAAATAATTTACAGCAAATCTAATAAACGTCAGTTAATTAGAAGCATGCTGAAACAAGAAAATGAGAGTATCATTTATCATATCTTCTGGTAGAATTGGCATGTGAATGTTTGGTATGTATAATCTAAAAATCTCTTCAAGTATGTTAGCAGTAGTTGTTGGAAGTTGTTTGTTAAAACAATAACTTAAGGTCACTTCAGAACCAACCTAGAACAATTTACGGCTAACACTTTTCGCGACAACATATGAAGGATTTCGAACTTACGTCAATTTTCTAATAGTAACATATTTCGCTAGATATTGGAATTTTCTAAAACAAATAAGTACTAGATGAAGATGGTCAGTTCCATATGTTAATAAGGAGTTTCAAAGGTTTAAATTCAGTTTTCTTTAAGTTTAAGTTGGACAGAAGAGGTCATAATCAGTTGGTATCAGATTTGCGACGAAATACGACCATTCAAGATATTACATGCAACGTTAAAAATAAGCTACAGGTTTCACCAAGAGCATGGAAACGTTAGTAACAGATCAGATATTGTCTGTCAAATCCAAGTGGGCGCATGAAAAAAGCAAATTTAATAATATTGTGTGTAGGTAAACAATAGGAGGTCTTCAGTAGTTAGCATAAGTGAACATAGTGCCATATAAACAGATTATGATTAATGATGCGGACATTTTTGCTGAGGTGGACACAGGAACTTGTCAATTCACTGACATTGCAAGTTTTAAAATCGATACATCAAGAAGTACATCTGGTAACTGAACACATATTTACAAGTGGCAATGGTCAATATATCACAACGATAGGTTCAGTGAAGTTGAACTGTCAATTATTTTAGAAAAGTATGTTTAGAATTCTATATAGTAGATGGTATGTTAGATTATACTAAAATTGGATGAACTTGTTTGGAATTGTTATTGCCTTAGTGGAAAATTTTTTTAACGTATCCTAGTCCAACTAATTTACAAATGGTATCTCCATCTGATGATCTTGCAACTTATAAGCAGTATTTAATACAGCAGTGTTCAGATGTTTTAGTGATAGCATATTACTACCTGTAAAAGATTATAAAGTGCATATCACTGTATATCCCAATGCAGTACCTGTATTTAGAAAGTTTTACAGGGTACCTTACAGTCTTGAGGAAAAGTCAAGTCAAGTTTAAACAAATTATCTCGACAAAGAATAATTGAGCCAGTTACATATGCAGAATGGGCAACGTCAATAGTGGTAGTTCCCAAGAATAAAGGAGCGACAATCCGTATTTGTTCAGACTTTAGGGTGACAGTGAACAAATGTAGAACATGTCATACCCATTACCAACATTAGAAGATATTCTTGCAAAGTTACAGGGAGATAGTATGTTTGTTGTTTCAGATTTAAACCAGGCATATCTACAATTAGATTTAGATGAGGAATCACAGAAAGTGCTTGTGTTGAATAGGCTGTAGGGTCTTTACATTACCATTTTGGTTGTCTTCATCCCCATTTATCTTTCAAATATTTATGGATAATACGTTAAAAATTTGCCTTATGCTCAAGCCTTTTGGGTTGATGTGGTGATTGGAGGTAGAGATTAGAAGAATGCTGCAATAATACATATAGATCATTGTATCGGTTTAGGAATTTGAACATTAAAGTTAAACTAGCAAAATGTCAATTTTTGCAGCAACAATGGAGTATTTAGTGCATATAATTTCACTTCGGGAGTGATGCCATTTAAAATCATCAAAAAGCAGTATTAGGTTGTCCGCCTCCACTGAATGTCAGTCAACTCTGGTATGGTCAGGTATGGTTAATCATTTATAGGTATGGTCAAGTATTTCCATAAACATGTTCCTAATTTCACGAACCATCTACATTAATGTTGTTGTACGATTTACTAAAGAAAGGCACTAAATGGAATTGGACCGTAGGCCACTAACGGCAATTTGGAAGTTAACAAAATGATTGTGGACTGTAGTAAAGTATATATTTTTAACCCTAAGCAGCCGGTCTTCCTCATAACAGATGCTAGTCCCTACGGAGTAGGAGTTCAACTATGCATTCGCAGTGAAGAAGAAAAATTAAACACCACAGCTTGCGCATCAACGAAACTAACAGCCTGCGAGCAAAATTACTCTCATTTCGAGAAAGAGGCTTTAGCTCTAGTATTTGCAGTGTGTAAATTCCATAAATATTTATATGGCAGACACTTCACTGTTTTAAGTGATTCGATTCCTTTTACGTTAATTTTTGGTGAGGAAAAAGCAATTCCATCCTCTGCGCACCCAAGACTTGTGCGATGGCCTTTATTTTTACCGAGTTACAACTACAGTATAATATGTAATATTGCGGATTGCCTACCAGATTACTATCGGAGACAACAACGGGAGATGAAGAAGCATCAAAGTTTTATGTCTTAAATGTTCGTGAAGATCATTTATAGGTATGGTCAAGTATTTCCATAAACATGTTCCTAATTTAACGAACCATCTACATTAATTTTATTCTACGATTTACTAAAGGAAGACACTAAATGGAATTGGACCGTAGGCCAACAACGGCAATTTGAGGAAGTTAAAGAAATTATTGTGGTGAATAATATTGTGGACACTGTTGCCAATAATTCTGCAGGAAATACAAAAAGAACCTGTGTTAAAACAAATTTTTGAACGCATAGTAAAAGGGTGGCCAACTCACCAACAACATCTCAAGATAATGTCCATAAAGCATATTATAAAAATCGAGCCTAAATCACAGTATTCAATAAATGTTTGTTTAAAGAAGGGCAACTTTAAACATGAAATCGGAATTGCTACAGGCCTTACACAAACCAAATTTTGGGATTAATAGATTAAAAGAGACACTAAGAGCTTACTATTGGTAGCCTCAGATTAACGATCAATTAGAGCAATGTCAAACTCAACATAGTAACCGAACGTATGCACATTTTGCGAAATGGATAACGACTAAATATCCCTTTCAAAGAATTAATATTGATTTGTTTTATTCCGGAGAACATAAATACTTAATAATCATAGACAGTTATTCGAGATGGGTTCAAGTAATGCCAGTAAAAGTAACATCAGCACATGAGACTATAGACAAACTTCAAGGTGTGTTTGCTTTTGTGGGTCAACCGAATGTAATTGTGTCGGATAACGGACCACCTTTTTTCAGCTGGGAGTTTAAAAATGGTGTTTAGGGCAAGGTATTGATTTGGCTCATTCGACGCCCTATCACCCTCAAAGTCATGGGTTGGCAGAAAGGACTGTTCAAGATTTAAAATCGTTACTTAAGAAAAGATTAACGGATATACCACCTCCACTGTAGTCACAAGTAATAGAAGATGTACAATCGTACATTATATTTTCTAAACCTCCATTATTACAAGGCAAATCTCCAGCTGAGATAATTCTCTCATACAGACCAAATACTAGGTTTAATCGATTGTGACATCAGGCAAAATGTGAGACAGGAGCAGAGAAGAATAATGTTTGTTACTTCCTAAAGTGGGAAGAGCAGAAAACTAAGTTACTTCCTAAAGTGGGAGGGACTATGTTTGTACAAAATGCTCCTAATAAATATTCCAAGTTTGTGAAGGCAACGATGGTGAAACGGGTAGGTAATAGAATTGTGGAGGTGCAAATTGGACATAGGACAAGACGAGTACATATTCATCAGTTAAGAGGGTATCAAAAGACACTAAGAGAAAATACAAACACAAATTCTATCCCCTATAAAGAGGAGAATAATGAACAGAAAAGGGACGAGTATGAATGGTGGTTAGTAGAGAGATAGGGTCAACAACATCCTAGAGTGTTGATTGATCAACATCATCAGCAGAGAGGGCTACAGGATCAACAGAAGTCGAGAGTGATAAGCACTCAACAACAGGCATTAAATCAGGAGCAGCAGCCATTAGGTGGCAAAGAAAATCATTACCTTTACGGCGCTCTCAACGAGTAAAGGCTGCACCCAAGCGTTTTCAGTGCGAAGGATATACCGAAGTGTTTTCACACTAGTATTGATTTTTTCAAAGAGGAACTGAAATGTTAGAAATGGTACTAAAAGAATGATTTGATGATTTGTATTGAATTCGCTATTGTTGGAATATTAAAGAGAAAATTTCATTTATTTTATTTTATTTGAAATGCAAGCATTGTTGTATTATTTATGAACAATGGGTATTGAAATATTTCTGGAAGTTAATTGAATTTTAACGAATTAAGGAGCTAGATTGTTTCTAGTGTTAATATGATATAAACAAACCAAGAAGATTGCTATGTGTTCCAAAGATTAATTTGAAGTATATGGAACTGGATATCAGCTATGTATGTACTGTAAGATTGATGAGTTTCAAAGAATAAGCAGCAACTTTATATAAACTACATGAGATCAGGTAGTGTATTTCAAATAGCATTTCTGTTATTTCTATATCTTGTGGAGAAGTCAGACGACTTGGCTTATGGAAACTATTCTGAATAGCATATAAAGTATGCACGTGATATGTTGAAGGACATATTAATCAACAAACAGGAATATTTAAGGTGCACTATAGTCAATGTATGAACTTCAGGTCAGTTGGATATTGCATGAGAATATGAGTGTATCGAAGCACTAAACTTAAGGAAAGCAATAGCTGAATGCATGATCAATGTTATTAATTGCATCATGCTTATATATAGATCTGGATATTGTAATTCTTATCAAAATTGACTTGATTGTTACTAAATTGTTATGTCACAAATTGGAAATAATTTACAGCAAATCTAATAAACGTAAGATAATGACAAGCGTGCTGAAACAAGAAAATGAGAGTATCATTTATCATTCCTTCTGGTAGAATTGGCATGTGCATGTTTGGTATGTATAATCTATGCATCTTTTCAAGTATGTTAGCAGTAGTTGTTGGAAGTTGTTTGTTAAAACAATAACTTAAGGTTACTTCAGAATCAGCATAGAACAATTTATGGCTAAGAGAAAGTTATTCATTTAAATAATATGTTGAGATTGCATTTCAATTTGAATTGATTGATCGGGATAAACGTCTAATTTCAAGTAAGTCGATTTCTACGGAACTTGAATTCCATCATGCTACAGTAGTTTCTCAAAAGAGAGGACAGTTCATGCCTGGCTCCAGTTCCGAACTGTAATCTTCAGAGAATGCCAGTCTGAATGATGAAATCAAGTGTCGAAAATGTCTTCAAAAACATTTACGAAACAACTGTCCACACTGGTAACTCCATATAATGTTACCAATGTGGAGCTAAAAATCGCTAGCAGATGGTTTATCACTCAGTTAAGAAAACTAAAGTGGTAGATTATGATTCGGTAATAAATGGATCAGAAACTAATCTAACTGCAGTGTCTATGCCCAAGGAAAATATATCAAACATGGTTCACGGTATTTCGGTTTATGTTATGAGTTAGACGAAAAGAGAATATTCTTTCACAGGTGCTACTCAACATTCACAATGGTTAATACAAGGAACTAAAATTATCAGTTAGCACAATGTAAGTGTGACAAAGGTAGCTGCGAAAACGTAATTGGTATTTCATCTGTACGTCGGTTAGGAGTTAGGTACAACTACAATTTCCCAATAAGGATCTGTGCTACGAATATCAAGCCAATTTAGATTTTGAGAAGCGTGTTCTTCATAGTGAATTTTGGAAATATAGTAACACAGTCTATATTTTATGTCAGCGGAAATTTAGGACCAGAAATTATTTTAAGTCATTCTTGTTCTTGGTTAGATGAGATACATTCTAACTGAAGACAAGCCTGGATAAATATATTACAAATAAATTATTATGAGGAGGCATCACAACCATTCCCAGAGAAATTTAAGACAGTCACAGAATGCCAAGTAGGTGGTTGTGTTGATATCAAGCCTATTTATACTCTACGAAAGTACATGGAGATAGAACATTTAGTAGCAAGAGAACATAATGTGAAACCAATATTAGAAGAGAATATATCATACGACAACACTACTGTTATTTACCCAGACAAATTAACTCAAGCCAAAAACAGTGGTACCGAAAACTTTATCTACATTTACACAGACTAAACAATATACATGTCGTAACGAAACAGGCTCAAACCTCACTCAATACTACAAATGTGAAAGTTCAGGCAGACTACAATAAACAGGGCATGTCTATTCAAACAGAAAACATCAATAATTCTGCTCCAGGCCTAAAGAAAAACACACAACACAGGAACAGATGACACAGGATACAGAAGTTCAAAACTCGGAATTGACAACAACACTAATTAATGTTGGTAAAATGGAGAAGAGTTACAATAACAGTAGGGCGACGATTCTACCTGAACCGACAACTATAAAGATGAACCTAACGGAGACTCTCGAAGGACGAGATGCCGAAAATAAAGGTATAAATATGAAAGGAAAACGAAGGCCAGAAGACAGAAAGGGGCATAACCGAACGTATATGGTGAATTAATTAGGTTTTGAATATGTTATGTATTACTCGGATTCATTGAAAGCTAAAGAAGCTATTATTACATTATGTGGATGGTTTGGTTTAGTTAAAGAAGACCTCAAGAGGATTCTAAAGAATATCAGTGACTAGGATTAAGGAAATTGACTATTTTGATAAAAAAAGTGATTGCTCACATTAAATGTAAACCTGATCTAGAACAGTCAAAGTGGTAAGTGTATTGATTGTATTGATATTCTTGTTCAGGGAAGAAGAATGGAGTTGAGAGATAGTAAGATATTTTCAAAGGAACAAGAGTGAAGTTGTAGACTTGAAAGGATAAGTGATTAAAGTTTTAAATCTGAATGTATAATAGTTATTGGTTTTGTGCCTTTGAAATCGTGGTAAACAGCTGATTAGAGATTTCAAATGTAATGAATATATATATTGTTTTTTAAATGTCTGGTTGAAGTTTGAGAATGAACCTGTAAGTTTGTTTTGATTTAAGATATTTACACTGAAGATGTTTTCGAATTGTGGTGTATCAGTGCACATATTGAATTATAAATTTCTTAGTTGCATGGTCAAAGGACCTAGTTATATTGGATTATGGTACGGAATGATTTCAGTATGAACAACTAGCTCATGCATCTGAAAAATATATTTCATTTGGAGAATAGGTAACGTTACTTCGTGTTGTAAAACAAACTGGTTAATTATAATCTATTGCACCGTTCCCATACCTTATAGATATTACATCGTACATATATTTTGTTATAGACTACTTTCTAAAACGGACTACCTCTCGGCTTTTTCTGATAGATGCTATGGGAAAAGATTCACTATACAATGTAGTTTTGTGAATCGGAAGACTGAGATGTTTTATGACTTAAGTACTCCTGATTGATGGTGTATAGTCGAATTTTGTTGTATATCAATTGATGCTTTTTGTTCACGATTTCTTTTAAAGAATGGGAAATCAAGAGATGTTTTTCTTTTTTCAATAGTTAACAATTTAAGCCTCTTGAGATAAGGGGATATATATTCTTTATTCTTCACATTAAAAATTAATCTCACGCTACTATTTTGAACTTTCTGAAGCTTATAAAGTAATTTAAAATATTACTCAAATATTGTCGACAAAGCACCCATGCGTTTAAACCAATTGAGCCTTTGTTTCTCGATTTAGAATATGTTTGAGAACATATTGTCACCGTGGAACCAGAAGTTACCATGTCCACTTTTCCTACTTTAGAAAAGAACAGTTTTAAAGTTTGAAATTCCATTTAAAGTCTACATAAAGTCATTTCATTTCTGACATTTCTAACCACATTGAGGCCCCTCAGTACAAGGTCTTTGACTGTAGTGTTAACTCCATTTTGCCAAAAAAATGGTCATAGTACCTTCTGTTTCCAAGGTGACGATATAAGCACTTTATTTGGATATTGAATTTTTTTATTGTATGAAATAAATGAGTAATATCTCGTTTTCACATATTTTTTATCCCTGTCGCTTTTTTCCTATGCTTTAAGTCATTTTCAGAGATCGGAAACAGCCTCTGTATTCACAAAACCAATGTTATTAACACTCTCATTAGGGTAGCCTTTGTTCACACTCTGTATACCTAAAAGTGGCAGCAGTCCTTTAGCTGATATTGATCAAGTGAGAAAGGTTCTACATCTTACTCAACAAGGAAATCAAATGTTTCATTTCAAAATGAAGTTAGTTAATTGGAAGTGTCACTTCTCTATTTTTATTTTGATCAGTCATTCTTCTTCCCTGGCTTAACTTTTTTCATCACCATAAGTTTGGTTTTTCTTCTTTATGTAAGAGTAGGTTCTTAGTCGATTCCAGCTGGAATAAATGGAGCTAGGAGAGAATAGAATGGCACAATCAAAAGCATTGTTTGGTCATCTGGTAGAATCACCTTTTATAATCCTAAAGAGGTCACCCGAATTTACTTGTAAACTCAAACCATTTTCTCATTCTTTCCAATGCAAACTAAGAAGGTTACATCTGTTTAGTTCATTAAATCGTTATTACTTTTCTTTACAGGAAGTACGATTAGTCAGAACAAGTAAAAAATGTGGTAAGTGAATAGATTACTTAATAAAATACGTAAATTATAGTTCAGTCCAATATGTTAAGTCTAATAGTTATCGTTTAAACACAGGTGTTCTCTTATATCTATGCGAAGCTCAGTTCCTTAGTAACCTTGAAATGGTAAATAAAATAAGATCAACATCTCTTTATATTGAACTATCTGTCAAGTCCATAGCTGATGTGTAAAGTATTTATATCATAGTTACCCAGTTTATCATGAATTCAGTGGAAGTCTTCAAACCAAACGTAATTAATAGTTTTACTCTACTCAAATAAAGGACGCATGAACATTTTTGTTTTAAGATTATTTAATAATGTGGATTTGGGGCCCACAGTGTTTTTGGTAGTTATCGCATGACTATTGCAATTCAGTGGGCCCATATTGAGAGGGAACATCGTCTACGGTGTTCTCCTACTCAAGTGAAGAACCCATGTAAGACAGAGAGGTATGGATTTGTTTAGCAAGCGAACATACATTTGATACACGCTGATACAAAGTTTGAGCCCTTTAAAATTAAACAAAAATAAGAAACAAAAATTATTAGGAATAAAATAACGAATTCAAACGTTTGAGAACATTAAAAATTTATTATTTTCGGGTTTTATGTCATGCATTTTCCATTTTGTCTTACAATTGTTTCATCGACTTATCTGTCGATATCCTCAGAGACGTTATGAATGGAAATTGAAATCTGCGATGGTTGTCTTCCAAATCTTATTTAATTATTGCTCAAATAACTGTCATCCTTATTATTCCTTTATAATTCTCACTGATTTTCTGCAACACTTCCGTATTCTTGAAATAAATAGGTGCTTCACCTATGTACCAATCTTCTGCCACAGCGACTGCTGCATATTACCTTTATTACAATGTAGTGATGTTAAAAAAAAAGAAAAGGTTGAACGCCGCAAAAACAACAAAAAATTCGTGTTTCTTTATTTTTCGTGCAACTTTGGGGAAAAAATTATATTTCTTTTACTATTACATGCCCCTTATATTTTTTCATGATTAATAAAATAGTTAAAATTTTAATTCTTGTTAAAATATATAGATTTAGAAGAAACATCGTTATCGGGAGCGTCTCTGACAAAATTTAGTTGTATTATTTGACTTTCCTCGATCTGAGCCAAAGATAACTAAAGGCCATAAGTGGAGGGAAATTTTCTCTCGTCTACAAAGGCGCTAATGAGATATATTGCATTCGTAATATAAGTAGAAAGTTTGTTGCACATTGTTTAACGTAAGAAAATTTAGTTTTACTAAATCGAAACAACAAATGCTTAAAGTCTGCAAAGTAGTGAATATTCGCAGTGACAATATAAAAAATTTTAAATGATTTTATTTTTTTAAAAAAACACGTTTTTAAGCAAAGAAAAACGGACTAGAAAGTAAAAAATAAATTTATAAATCGGAAAATAAAAGCGTAGATGCTCTTTCTTACCTTATCTTAAAATCATAATATCTGGTGTAGTAAAAAGTAATCCATTATTTTGCCAATAGATGGCTTCAGTGATCTGTGTCTCGCGTTGTATAAGTCCGATCGGGTTCAACGAGATGGCGTTCAAACGATGAGATTGCGTACTACAAACACTGTTCAGATAGTTGTGATGAGTTGACTCAGTGTTGTGTGAGCGCGCGTCAAAATGGACACTAGCAAAGGGAAAATACGCTATATTTTACAGTTTTTCTTCGATAAAGGCGAAAACGCAAACCAGGCGGCTGCAAATGTGAATAGTGTTTATGGTCCTGATACTGTAACAGCCAATCATGCGCAATTTTGGTTTCGTCGATTCCGTTCCGGTAATTTTGACGTCAAAGATGTACCACGCACTGGAAGGCCAAGTGTCGAAAATGTCGACAAAATCATGGACATTGTCGCGTCCGACCGTCATGTAAGCACTGTTTCGATTGCCCAAGAGTTAAACATTGCACAAAACACCGTGTGGAACCATTTGCATAAGGCTGGATACACAAAGAAGCTTGATGTATGGGTGCCACACGAGTTAACGCAAAAAAACCTCATGGACCGAATTTCCATCTGCGAATCGCTGCTGAATCGAAACAAAAGCGACCCATTTCTGAAACGGTTGGTGACTGGTGATGAAAAGTGGATCACTTACGACAACGTCACGCGGTGCGCGTTCTCAAACGGTGCCGAAGCCAGGATTGAGGGCCAGGAAAGTTTTGCTGTGTGTTTGGTGGGATTGGCAGGGAATTATCTACTATGAGCTGCTCCCCTATACCTTCTGTATGAATCTTACAAGTAAAGTACCCGAAGTGAGGACTCGAGTTGCTCATCAAGTGATACCTTAAATTGAAGCTAGTGACGAGTACAGTACACCTGTGAAATGCTAGCTGCAGAGCTCCAGTAATAAAAAGGTTATGACAGGTCAAAGTTCAAACAGAAAGCGAATTTAGCTGCTTGTGATGTCCATGTTTTGCTGATTATCCCGATGGTAATACGTCGTTAGTTGCTCCCAATCAATGTAATGTGTAGAATGATATCCCTCTCTCTGGCTGATCTCCCGCTTTCTGTTATTCGTGTATGAATGTCCTTGTGCATGTTTGCTCCTGTTATTGATGTCAATAAAAGTTCTTTTTTCTTTTCGTTCCAGAAAATGGAAGCAGGTGCTATCGTTCATGCTCTGTATGAGAAATATGGATTTGTTAATTGGAGAATGAATAGGTATGAAGATTCATTGTACAAACAAATAGTGGAGATACTTGAGGACAAGATGGAAATCATAGAAGAAGTTTGAACTCTTGGATTTGCTGGTGACAGTGATGAAAGCGATGATGGAGACTACGGTGATGACGTCTTTGATGAGGAAATGCCAAGTACATCGCAAGGTTCTCAAACACATCAAGAGTCTCCGACACCTGTAGCTTCTTCAGGTGAAGAATATCAGCCTTCGCCAAAAAAACAAAAGCACATCTTGGACGATGATTATAAAGAAGCAGCTTACATGTTTTGGACACACAATGAGAACCCGGAAAAGAAACGAAGGAAATTTTCATCTGTCAAGTCACAGTATAGATTAATTCAATCGAAAAACATCCTCTTTGAATATGAGAAAAAAAGGCAAAAACCCAGTTATAAGAAACTTAATGCAGCAGTTCACGATAAATTCAAAGAGATGGTCGAGAGATGTGCAATTATACATGACAGGACTCTTCGCTTTTGGGCTCTTCAGATAAGTAAAGAGCTAGATCCGGATAATACTCTACAATTCAAGGCATCTCGTCACTGACTGTCTAGTTTTAAAAAGAGAAACAATATCGTCAGTAGTTCTATCACGCATAGGGTTAGCAAAACGTGGAAATCAAAAGAGGCTGAATTGCATCACTTATCTACGACATTTATTACGTCCATGAAATAACTTATGTTACTAGAAGACCTGAATCCTCGTCAAGTATTCAATGCTGATCAAAGTCGATTTGACAAGGAACTCCATGCATACAGGACTCATAGGACTAAAGGTACGGTTGTAGTAAGAGTTGCATTTGGATCAGTCAGTGCTACTACTCATTCATATATGATCATGCCGGTTATTTCCATGAATGGTGAAATATTGCGTCCGATGTACGTTATTGTATCCGAATCCAGTGGTCAATTTCCAGGAAATAAGCAAAAAGATCCCGATAACATAGTGTCCCATCCACGAAAGACTGCAAACATGAACAAAAGTGATTTAAAAGAGTTTTATTCTGTATTCTGGAATAGCCTGCCTGCCGATCGTGATAAAGTCTTGCTTTTGCTGGATTCATGGAGTGCAAATAAGGATGATAACGTATCAAATGAATTATGCCCTAATCATATAACACTGTTCAAACGTTTAATTCCTGGTGGTTGCACTGGTTTCATCCAACCACTTGATGTTTACTTCTTCCGTCCATATAAATCATTTATCAGGTTCATTACTGACACAATTATCGCTTCCTCGGAAATTAATCTCTGGTATCGGGATAACATTTTACAAATGCAGTCCTTCACTCTCTTCCAATTCAGCACCTCACGATTTCGCAACATGATCAGGTTTTCGTTTTACAAAAGCGGCTACTTGGATGAGGAGCCCGAGCTCTGGATGTCTCCATTGGATTATTGTTTTGATTCTAATATACGTGACGAGTGTTACAAGACCTCATGTGAGAACATCTCTTTTGTCAAGTGTGCTCATTGTGAGCAAAGTATCTGCTTATCACACACCTTCATTGACGACTTACATATTGATTGTATCAATGTGTAGTACTTTGTACGTGCCTCTTTCCTTCAAATGAATCGCATTTCAATTCAAACCCATGTAATTCTGACTTTTGTTCTGCCTTTCGTTGTGCCTTGTTTCAATACAATTCGCTTTCTCTTTGAACTTTGACCCGCCATAACCTTTTTATTTCTGGAGCTCTGCAGCTAGTATTTCACAGGTGTACTATACTCGTCACTAGCTTCAATTTAAGGTATCACTTGATGAGCAATTCGAGTCCTCACTTCGGGTACTTTACTTGTTAGTAGGCAATATTGGATTCAACATGGCGACCTTTTGATCATTTAATATGTTTCTTGTAACCTAATCTTGATAATTTACCTTTACGCCAAATTTCGCTTGACTAGTTCACGTGGTTATCGTAACCAGACTCTCCGGGGGACTAAGCCTCTATAGTACAAATCTACCCCCATATACCCTAGGAGGCTGCGGACCCATTTGGGAGATTTGTCCCATTTATTTATTGTAATCTACTCTTGGTCATACACCTTCATACCAAATTTCGTTTCTCTATCTTCAGTGGTGTGGAAAATGGGTTTTGGGCGGCTATTTTGGATTAAAGATGGGGACTTTTTAATCTTTTCTTATATTGTCGTGAGTTACTTTTGATTGTACACCTTCGTCTAAAATTTCATTTCTCTAGCTGAGGGTGGAAAATGGTTTTGGGCTGCCATTTTGAATTTAAGATGGCGATTTTTCAAAATGTAATATTTTCCTAAACTACTTGCGATAATACACCTTTATGTCAAATTTCCTGTCTCTAGATCAAATGGCGTGGAAAACTGATTTTTAGCGTCCGCAATCTGGTATCGATGATGGCGTCTTTGGGGACAATTTGTAATATTTTCGTAACCTACTAGTGATGATGTACGTTTGTACCAAATTTAGTGTTTCTAGCTCTAGTGGATTAGGCTCTGTATTCTATACAAGAATGGGCTTTGCGGCCATTTTGGATCAACATGGCGACTCTTTCAATATTTTATTATATTTTTAACCTACTAGTTATGATGAACTTTCATACTATATTTGGTGCTTCTAGCTCCAGCGGTTTAGGATATGAACTCTACATAGAAATGGAGAATACTACGTGATTTAAAAGAACCTTCCACTTTTAGAATCTAACCGATAAGTTTCCCCACCGTTTGAGACCATGACAAATCCAACGGTGTATGGTTCATCTCTGTGTGACCTGTAGCTACTGAGATCTATGGGGGGACAAAAAACATACAGATTTGGAATACTAAGCGATTGAAAAGGACCTGCCAGTTTTAGAGTTTATTTGATAGGTGAATTCATGCTTTGAGACTATTACGAATCCAACGGTGTATGGCTCAATTCTATCAAACTTGTAGTTACTGAGATCTAGGAGAAGCACAAATGGAGAATACTAAGCGATTCAAAAGCACCTACCAGTTTTAGAGTTAAACTGATAATTTTCCCCATCGTTTGAGACCATGACGAATCCAATGGTGTATGGTTCATCTCTGTGTGACTTGTAGCTACTGAGATCATGGGGGGACAAACATACCATGTCAAAATACATGGGAAAATGGAGAAAACGAAGTAAATGAAAAGGGCCTGTCAGTTTTAGAGTCAAAGTCATAAGTTTCCCCACCGTTTCAGATCATGACGGATCCAACGGTGTATGGCTCAACTCTCTCGGACTCCTCCCTTATACACTGACATCCAAACGGGTGCCCTTAGGAAACAACAACTAAGAAAACATTGCAAAGATGTGTGGCGTAGCAGTTTCCACAGCAAATTTACATCTTCACTATGCTTGTTCATACATCCATTGAGCCTTTGAGTCAGAGTGCTTATGAAGTCCAAAAATAAGGCTCGTGAGTAGAAATGATCCTTTTCTGCACTTGTTGGAAATCTTCCCTGATGGATAAGCTAGTGTCCATATAGACGAGTCCTTGATTGGCGATCTTTTAAAAATAAAGTTGTATTGTCTCTACAAAACTTAGAACAATTGATTTATTCATTTCATTTCAATACCAATACGTGCAGCTATGTTTTTATTTTCTGAAACATTGTAGAATCAAAAATAAGCAACTTTTTGAATGATGATGCCTTTTAAAAATATACGATTCAAAAGTGTTTGCATAAAAATGTCATGCATTATGTTAAAATCGGAGTTAATGGTTATTCCGTTAGCATTTTCATTGAGAATTAGTATATGTATATATTGGTAAGGAATAATGCCTTATGTTCGGTTTTGAATTCGCATTGTATACATTTTTCAGTTCTGGAAGTTAATAATTAATAAATTAGTTAACAATTTATGTCCAATAATTTATTACGTATTTCTTACAGTTTTACTATGCAGATTTCTTAGTATGAGTACTAAGAAAAACATGTATAAGTATAACTTGACGTACATAACCATATGGAGAATATATTTGAATAATGAAATTATATTAAAATAATCTTATAACTACTTGGTAAGTAATTTTATGGTAATAATAGTACATTTTAATAAGACAAACATCCTATAAGACTAAACACAAGATTCTTCAAAAGTTCAAATTTAGAAGAAACCAAAATCTTTATACTTTACATTATTAAGTACAATATATGTGTAGGTGTATACAGTAAATAACACTTACTGTTTTAGTGTAG
The DNA here is from genome assembly GCA_022664845.1 of Lepisma saccharinum. Classification (NCBI taxonomy): domain Eukaryota; kingdom Metazoa; phylum Arthropoda; class Insecta; order Zygentoma; family Lepismatidae; genus Lepisma; species Lepisma saccharinum. The sequence goes on along the minus strand of JAGDQP010006590.1, from coordinate 24,095 downwards.
TAAAAGCAATATGTAGAAATTTTTCACAGTCTTAGATCAGGCTTTAAAAAACTTACTGTTCTAATCTTCTTCATCTTCTTCTTCTTACACTTATACTAGTAGCGTTTCGCAGGTTCAACCAAAAATGTCGTCATTTATGAGGCATCAGAACAACAATGTTCTTAATTATTTTCTTTCTGTACTAAATCGAACGGCAATGTATTCGATATTCATTCTTCTGAAAGAATCTGCTCTCTGCTTTGTGAGTAACGAAGCACCCCTTCAAAAGTGCGTATGGATCATGGGAAGTATATACAACACACAACACAGTTCGTGATCCTCTTTTAAATTTAATGTCAACAATTTTCAGAAGATTTGGAAAATTAGAGATTAATAGTCCGTAATTGTCTTCAGATTCCACACCTTACTGCCTTACCTTACTTTACCTTACCTTACCATTTACCTTACTGCCAAATAAACACACTGCGATTGCAAAATCTTCAAAGTCATATGTTTTACTCTGCTTCTTCATTAAAAGTTCAAGGGGTCAAAAGAATCAGCTAATATATGCGAATGATTCGTTTCAATATAATGAAGATTTATAGTTTTAGTCGATATTTCGCCAGCAGAGCCGCCAGCAATTTTGGTGACCTGGCCTGATCCGAACGTAGGTGACCCGGTCTGAACTTGACCCGATTAACCCGGTATGGGAAATATATGTCTTATTTTAAGTGCTCTGGGGTAACATTTTCGGTCCTGGTCACCCCTGAAAGAAACACTGTTCAAAACGCAAGGACTTGAAACTCTGCTTTGCCCACCGGGTCAGGCCGAGTCCAAAGCACAGACCCGGTGATCCGGTCTAAAACTTGACCCGGTTGACCTGTTTTGAATTCTGCCCACCAGAGTCAGTCACAATATACACTAGGAAAGTTAGCAGATTTTGTTATCGGCGTAACAATTATCAAGTCATAATAAGTATTTAAGTATAATAAGTATTCCTGTGTTGAAGGCATGCAATGCACTTGTGACGTCTTCTTGTTTCCTATCTGATGTTCCCTTGGACGAAATAACAGCTAATTTGATGGGTTTCACCAACCTTCGTTAAGAATTTAACGAATCATTGGTTAAGGAATTTAATGTATTTCAAAGTTCTTAGTTACTTCTTAAAGAAGATTGAAAAAAAATACACAAAATTACTGTCTTTTTGATCTCTCTCCTAATTATACGAAGCTTTCATTAAACACAACTAGTCGCCGTAAACATCAACGTTTTAGTTTTCCTTCCGTAGTAAGTTTTTTTTTTAGAAAACCGTTGTTGTGCGACCGACAGTTACTTCATGACAATTGTTAGATTGGGACGTGTTGTGTATGATCTGTCACACATTACAGTCTGAAGAATAGCTTTCCTTATTATCTGAATTGTGTTTGTCATACTTTTCGAAGATATTACATTCCTCGTTTCTAAGCCTTGTGAACGTCATGAGTTTCTAGTGAAGCTATATCCAAATCAATTTCTTGCGTTCATGAAAACCGCAGATTCAGTTTGGTGTGTCTGTAGAAATGACATCTGCGTGTGTTTTCCCTTCTATAACAATTTCATGCTCCTGGGCTTCCACTAAAGTTGAAATTGATAAATGACACATCATTAAATTATTTTAACTTTGAGATTCGTGCAACACATCATAGTTTCTGATCGAAGCCTCTCTACTTTTTCCCAGTCTTCAGTTTCCTTTATTACTGATATCTTTTCACCAGTAGCACTAATAACTTCATTCCATACTGAGCAAGGAAACTGAAAGTAAATGGGGACTTCTTCAGGTACTGTAACAAGATTCGGGTCCGATTTATCACATTCATGAGATTTGAGAATTGTTAAGTAATTAAGGAACATGCTTCCTGAAGAGTATTCCCATCGCTGCAAGTAATACCTCGGTCATTGAAATATTGTGTTGAAAACGACACCTCAATGACCGTTTCGGTTTAAATTATGGGTGCACTAATTGCACATGAAGGTTTAATCGTTTCCGAATTTCAAGTTTGTCTTGTGATAATCCAAAAACTTATATGCTCTCGTTGTACGACTCGTTTTGTTTGTAGAAACTAAATCTAACAAGACGATGAGTCTAAAGCGTTTACATGTTTTTCTTCTTTGCAACGTTATGGTAACAAAACGCCAATAAGAAGTATAGGTACAAAGATGCCGTTTTCTTTCCTTTCGACGAAGATGAACAGCCTATTCCAAAAACGTTGACCGCATTGATTAGGCTGTTTTGAGCTGAAAATTATCTAAGTCCAACTTTGGGTATTTTCGGAAACAATAAACCAAAGATGCCAGGTTCGAGCCCTGGAAGGAGGATGAAAAATCGCAATTGGGAAAAAATGTGCAGAGGTTTTTTTTCTTCTTCTTTTAAGTGCAATAAGACATGGTCAAATGTTATTAAGTGTAGAAAAAAGTAACATTCATTCAAATACGTAATGATATTGTGTTTCGAAACCTTCCATACATCTGAGCACATGATCGTCTTGTCACCTACGTTTCCATACGTAAAAGCATATTTGCAATGAAAGGGAAGACAGTAAATTTAGTTCTCGCATTTATACAAATAGTACAATAAACAAGAGAAAGGAGAGAAAAACAAAAACATTTCCAAGGTATATGAATGTCATTGTATTGAACACAGAAAAGCCAGTCATGTTTTATCAGATAGAAGTAGATAGATGTGTCCATATTAGCTCAGTGGTGGAGCGCGTGGCTTATAATCGTGGGTTCGAATCCCGTTATGGAAAATTTATATTTATGTAATGATATATTCCTCAAAGTATGAATAATTAGATAAAATAATAATAATCAGTTTGATATGCATCCATACAAGCATTTCAGAACATAAGTTATTATTATGTTTAAAATATAACATCAGAGAAGTGGTGGGTGTTGACAGAACGTCGGTATATTATATGTGAACGTTAAATACAAATTAAGTAAATGTTGTTATATCCAAAGTGGAATCAAGGTGTCGATACAGCAAATTCACGATCCCCCAAATATTCATACAAATTTAATATCCCCAAAGATCATGATCCCCACGAAGGATGAGTCACTTTAAGAGACTAAACTGTATTTCACTAAAGAAATACTCTAAAATGCTTTTTTCATAGGGAAGTGGTGAGACTTTGATCTCTCTATCGTAGTTGCTAATTCTATACTTTGTCACCTGATGAAGAGAAGTTACTTATTGACTAGAAGTATTGTCTTATTAACTAGAAGGAAAAAATGATTAACTTGACCAGGGCTTGAACTCATGTATGTGTGGCATTGCTTCAGAAAGCAACGGTTTTAACCATGAGTTACTTTCACAACTAGAAAAGTATTGCCAAGATTGGTCTTATTAAAACACCACCAGATCGAGTCACCTCAAGTGGAGCATTTTAGATATTAGTGATTTTGATAAGGAACATTAGTTTAGGTTAGTGATAGTAAAATTGGGTCATTCCTGGATAATTATAGAAAATAGATACATCACCATTTTAGAAAAATTTTAGTTTTCGTATGTGGGTTCCTACACACCTGAAGTTATATCAGAACGACTTTTAAAGAAATGTTATGCAAAGTTTCCTCGATACCAAATTTCAGACTTTTTCATGAGGACCCATCTAAGACATTTAAGCCCGAAATCCGGCATTTTTCGCAAAGGGCCATGCTTGAACACCCGCACAAGAGAAGGAATGTGATTTAGAGCCATGATCTTTTTTTGTATATACACTCGGTCGGTAGGTCTAAATATTACAAAATTTTGCAGAATTTTATTCAATCTCTTCACTCCAAAAAATTTGTTAAAATCAAATTTTATACAATTCGTTACTTATTTTTCAGTCTAATTATTGGATTAAATTAATTAATTTTCAGAATAGACGATTCCATATCTTTGAAGTATACTTCAAGAACTACAGAACGGTTTTTGATTAAGCTCTCTAGCTTTTCTGGTTTTTGAGAGATTAAAGCTTCCGTACATGTTTACAAGAGTAAAAAACTCCACCCACCATTTCGGAAAGGGTCTAGCAGGGTAACATGGTGAAAAGTGAATTGGAAGGAATCGTGATAAATAAAAAAATATTACCATATTCACCATCAAAAATGATGGCTCTCTACCAAATGACAGCTCAAGATAAGATAAAAATTAATTGTATGGGCGGTAACAAAATGTCAGCTCAAAAGATACTAACCTAACCTCAAAATAAATTAAAGTGTTTTTTTGTTTGTTTGTTTTGTAGTTTAGCGATATCTCAGTCGGATTTGCACCCACGATGACCTTTTTTTAAGAAAATTAAGATTTTTTTCAAGATCTACAAGATAGTGACTTTTGCAGATTTGTTGGCGCAAAATTAAAATTTTGAGACAGGTTAGAAAATTTGAAAATTTAATTTAAAAAATAAAACGAAGACAACAATTGGCTCGAAAAAAATATGTTATTTGTTTTTAATGGTTCTATATCCATGAATTGCTCGGATGTTCTGAAGTGGTAGAACAACCAGAAAAATAAAAAAAACAGCATTGTTGTTGGTTTTAAGGCGTTCTACATTTGTTTCTTTAGCTCACAATGGTTCGTGGTATAATCAAAACTTGCGATGTTAATTTAACTAATTTCCCGACGTCATACAATGATGAAATTTCACACAGCGACGTAAGTCGGGTGACAATACAACACTGCATTGTTACTTTTACATATTTCTATGTATGTATAGTTTAAAAACATATGTTAATATTTTCTTATTACAGACTTCTTTATCCTAAAATAAATAGTAGCCTGCACCGGGCTGGTTGCAGAACACTATTTGATTTGAGCCACACAATATTAGCTTGAGAAA
>JAGDQP010006590.1:0-18854 GCA_022664845.1 Lepisma saccharinum | reverse complement strand
TTGAGTGGAAGGTTCGAATATCGCCAGGGACAATACTTTTTCTTCTTTCTTCTTTAAACATATATTTTTTATGTGTTCATATTTATTATTTAATAATTGCTAATATGTATATAAATAACCGATTGCTTCTGAAAGGTAGGATGTATTTGGATGCACATCTAGCGAGGTTTGCAAGGAGGGCACGGTGCGTCCGAAGGGAGTTGGGTGGCGGAACCGCTGAGGGACGCAGCCCAGGTTAGCGGTGAGCATATGCACAAGTGTTGTCAATATTCCATTCCACCTGTCAATTTTCTATTTGATACACATAAAATTTATTTTATCTTTATCTTATCCCAATCCCTGTGCTGATCATTTGCACGTCGAGGCAGTCGTAATAAAGAACATTTTAAAGACATCCTTTTCTTAAGCAATTCGTACTAAAGTGTAAAAAAAATGTTTATACATGATTAAAAAGAAACTGATGGGGCGCAAATATTGAAGAATTTATAAAGTGACTCTGACACTCTGTGCGAGCGCGCCCTATTATTTTCTTTTTAATCAGTCGTTCCAACCTGAGGTCTTGTGATATACGTATCTTGTATAAGAACCAGCGGTGGTCGAGTAGATAGCATTAGGAAGTCAACTATTCAATTACCGAATTCCAGAATGTCGAGATTGCGGAATTTCGCAATTGTAGAAAATGAAAATACCCTAATCAAAAATATGACACATAACATAAGAACTTGACAGGGTTGTAAGAAAGAAACTGTATAAATCCGCACTTTCACTAATTGAGTAATGGAAGTAAATTCGAAAATTTACATTGCAATTTTCTTTTTAAGTGTGTTGCAAAATTTGCTACATCGAGACTCCAGGGTTTCGGAATATTCCAAGTTTAATATAACATTTTCAACTGATATGAGTAGCATTGTCATCGAACACCGGAAATTTAAGTTATGTTTCTTCATAATTGGTTGGTAGGTGTGTTCATGTAAGCTCAGTGGTAGAGCGCGGGATTCCTACTCGTCAGGTCTTGAGTTCGAATCCAAGAGAGACCTTTTCTTTTTCTTTATTAGTAGAATTCCACAAAAATATGATTCAAGGAGTGGTTGCTACGAGAAAAATTTTCACAAAAAGTTTAGGAAGCCCTAAAAAGGGCTGTTTTGGAAGTTGGTGTGGGGGACACTAATATTGTGTGAAAGACCCTTCTGCATTTATTGCACTTTCCATTCTTCTGGGTATGGAATCTATTAAATGGCTGACAAATCTATCTCCTTCCCCTACCTCCAGCCATGCCTCGGAAACAAGGTCCCACAGGTCATCCCGAGTTCTTGGTGGATCTGTCTCAGGCCAACTGTCTTTTAGAGTACGTTTCACCTCTGCCCACATATTTTCCATAGGACCACATTCCATTCTGACCACAAAGCGGTCAGTCAATTAAATCAATCTCAAGCTGCCTTGCGAACCATTCCTGAACCACACGGGAAGTATGTATTGGAGATGATCTTGCTGGAACTGAATAACACCAAGATGTTGAAGTACTCCTACTGATTGCACCATGATGTTACTCATGATGTGTAAGTACTGAGCACTGTCCAGCTGCCATTCAATTCTGTGTAGCTGACCTGCATCGCGACTGGAAATCCAACGTCAACATGAAATAGATACACGACCACTGCGATTGCAAGCAGCCACATATCCAGGGTCATATCGGGTGCCCGTCCGACAATACACAAAACGGCGCACCTCATTTGATGTTTTGAATATGGATTCATCTGAGAAAGCTACGTTTTCGCAGTTGCGATCCACATTCGCATGTGCAAATGCGAGACGGTAAATTATGTGTTCGTCTGAGAGTTTTTCCTTCACGACAGCAACACGACCACGTAATCCAATCTGACGAAGCCTTCGTGGCGCTGTCTGCGTACTACCAGGAAAGTGGGAAATGTCCCTTAGCTGTCTAGACGTCCTTAATGGGTCTAATCGGGTTTCGTTTTTTTTTTATTTTGGGACCCGCAAACCCCCCCCCCCCCTCCCTCCCTCTTTCAACAAGTCAAGTTATGCACTTTCAGGGTCGTGCAGTACGATCCGTTTTGATCTTCTTGCCCTGAGGCAGGCATGTCCCAAGAGATTCTTGGATTGCCGGAGTTCCGGCATTTTAAGAAGCTCCTATGTTCCATCAGTCTAAGACTTCTGGGGTTGCGGGACGGGCTTTTGCCAGGCATCCAGAATGTTCTCCTGGCCTTGTTTGTTGGACCTATTTTTATTTGCTTGGGAGGGAACACTATCTACTAAATCCTCAATTTTATTGTAAAAACATAGAACAAAGATTACATAATACATTTACACAAGTACAGACATCACATGGACAACACAGACGAGGCAAACATAGACTTGAGTTTGTTCTTCTTTTCTTCTTATTCTCGATTCCTGTAAGTACAAAAGAAGGGAATTAGTTAGGTAAGATGCGCGTGGGTTTGATTATAAAGCCACAAAGTTCTTTCGCTATCCTTCTTTGGTATCCACTTCCCTTCTTCTGCCACTGGTTTCTATCGTAGTTGAAGTATTCTATCACTTCTTCTTCTGTTATCACTACTTGCACTATTAGTCCTCTCTTCCACATTCACTCATCCACACTCACACGTCTTCACTATCGCTTCGTTCTGGAATCCAAAAGTTAGTGTAATTATAGTTGCCACTAATTTAGTTACACTTGCACATTTATACTTAGTTCTCCATCACCAAATAATTTCACATTTATCACTTCACGTGTGTCTCTTGTTACAGATTCCGCCAGAAGGTGCTCTTCTACCGGGTTCCGGCAGGATCATTCATTCCTGTCCTTTGCTGTTTTGTCATAAGTCAGATTCACGGTATACGCGGTCGTCGCGGCTTCGCGAACGCGCACACACGCCAGTCAGTCGGGCAATCTTCCCTTGCATTGTTATTTATTTTTCCTACGCTGGGTGGTCCACGCCATTTCTAAATTTCTTTTTATGATAATTTGAAACTTTCTGAGTTAACTCTCTGAGGGCCGGCGCAAGTTCCAGGGTTTGCAGAACCTCCGCAGCGGGCATTTCCTTCAGGAGTTCTCTTTCTTCCACCACAAGGTGCTCTGTCTATCTGCAATGCAGATTTATATGTTCTGGCGTGGCCACCACTCCACATCTATGACATAGGTTGTCTTCTACAATATTAATTCCATGTAACTTCTGACGAAAGGTGCCATGGCCCGTCAGGAAGTGCATCAGCCCACCAGTGATATCTAAGTTCAGTTCCATCCGCACTTCAATATCCGGATAAATGGAGTACAGTCTTCTTCCTTTTTCAGTTGTATTCCACAATTCCTGCCACGCACTGTTTATAGCTAAGTTGACTTCAGCTTTAGTCTCAGCTGGTCTATGTACGATGTTAACGACTTTATCCTGAATGTCTTTTTGATCCAGTATGGCCCCCATTTTCTCAACCTGCAGATGTAGTGGGTGGACCGACAGCGCGACCTGGAATGCCTCGACCGATGTCGTCCTATGTGCGCCTAACAGTCGTAAAAGTATTTGCCGTTGAACTCTGTCTATAATCTGTTTTTGTCTTTTATTATCGAGTCCATGGCACCATACGCTAGCCGCGTATCCCACTATTGCGCTTATAATGACATCATGGTAAATGCTTATTACTTTCATCGGTATTTTTAGATTGTTTACTGCTATGTTAACCAATTTATGTGAAATGGTTATTGCCTTATTTTTTGTTATACTTGTGTGCATTCTGAAGTCAAGTTTCTCGTCCAGAATTAGTCCTAAGTATTTTAGATACTTCTCTCGTTTAATTGTTTTACCATTTACTTTAATTATGGGTCCTCTATTGTAATTTAGTTTTCCTTTTAATAATACATATTTCGTTTTTCGGAAGATATTGTTAATTTATTTGCTTTACACCATGATTTCATCATTTCTATTACCTCGTTTGTTTTTGTTTCAATTTCCAATCGACTGTTTCCCTTGATCACCACTGCCAGGTCGTCCGCGTATCCCACCACCCTCTATACCTGCTGCATTCCATTCAATACCTCCAAGCACGCCTGAAATACTTCGTCCCAAAAGATCGGACCCAGCATCGCGCCCTGTGGGCATCCTCTTGTAGGAGTCTTAACCACAACCCCGTCCGCTGTATCTACTTCGAATTTTCTATCCTGAAAGTAATTTTGTATTAACTTCCATAGTTTGCTGTTGATTTTAAGCTTTCTTATTTCTTCTAACAATGAGGGCCACCATAAGTTATGAAATGCCCCATAATATCGAAGAAAATTCCAATTATATATTTGCAGGTTTCGTCTCTTAAAGCATATATGTTACTACACAGTTCGTTGATAGCATCCTCTGTAGAGTTTTTGGGGCGAAAGCCGTACTGCAATTTGCAGTTCTCCAGGTTATCTCTCTTTTTTTTGTTTTTTTTTATATTATTATTAATAATAATTTTGCTTATTGCATTCAAGAGGCATATAGGTCTATAATATTTTGGATTAAGTTTATCTTTGTTCTCACTTTTCAAGAAGATTACCAAATTTGCTACCTTCCATGGTTTCAGAAAGATTGACTGTTCTATACATTCATTAAATAATCTGGTTAAATAAGGGGTTCATATATCTACATTCTTTCTAAAAAAAATATTTTTTATCTGATCTGGTCCTGGGGCTTTTCGTTGTTTTAATTTCTTTAAAGCTTCCATCACCTGATCGTTAGTCACAAGCAGGTCATCGGGGTTATAATTTTCATTATTTGGGACTTCTTTGGCTTTATTCCTTATCCTTGTGTTGTCTTCATTGACATCCTATATTCGGTCGTTCGGAAATAACTTCTGATAAAACAATTCTATGGTGTCTTTCCAATTTGTGGTAAATTGACCTGAACCATCCTTGAGGGTATTCATAGCGCTCTTTGTTTTAACCTTGGACATAATTATCTTATATAACATGCCGCAGAGGTCTTGTAAATTTTCTTCAATAAACTTACTCCATGTCTTCTTAGTCTGATCTTAATGCGTGATCCCCGGCTGCCCTGTAGCTCCTCCTGCTAGCTTTCATCTTCCTCTTCAATCTGTTCAGACTCTCCGCCCAAAAAGGCTTTCTTTTATCATTTGTCTGTTTTTTCTTAGGTGTTGAATTTTCTACGGGTTTTCTTTTACTAATCTGGCATCTTCCGCCTCGGTAGACACAGGAGGACGACCAGGAGAACGTAAATTGCCAGTCTGACCTGTAGCACGATATTGCCGAATCCATCGCCTTGGTGTAGAGGCCGGGATACCCATTCGTCTCCCAGCTGCAGTTGTAGTATACCCTCTAACTCCCACAAGGTACTTACAGCTGAACGTCTGTCCATGATCAGCATTGCTCTGAGCTGTGAGCAGCAAAGAAACAAGTAACAGCAGATGAATGACATGTGATTGGTTAATTGTAGGGCACGTCCCTTGTGGGAAACGATTTGGTTAAGATTCGGGCAAGGAATCTTAAAATGGCGCATGGAATATAATTAAAAAAATAATATTTTCATAAATAATTTTTCACAAATAAGTAAAGCTCTTTTAATAAACGAAGTTAATTGTTATACTACCTTTACATGTATAAAATATACTGTACATTCTGGATTTAAACCGAGAAAAAGCATCCACAGGCTTGCTATGTTACGAAAACAACAGACGGAAATAAATCAAATTTATTATCTAAAATCACAAACGTATAAAATAGTCCACTTAGCGTGACTCAATCTGCTGGTGCTTTAATAAGACAAATTTTGGCAACATTTCTCTAGCTGTAACAGCAGCTCGTGGTTAAAACCTTTGCTTTCTATACCAATACTACACGAACGGGGGTTCGAGCCCTGCTCATCCAAGTATTTTTCCTACTAGTTAGTAAGACAATAATAACTTCTCATCATCAGGTGACAAAAGTATTGAATTTGCCAGGAAGAGAGAGAGAGAGAGGAAATCATTTCAGACCCATGGAAAGAACTTCTGTCTTCTTTACTGAAGAACAGTTTAGTATCTTAGTGACTCATAATTCGTGGGGATCATGAACTTTGGGAATATTGAATTTGTATGAACTTTGGGGATAGTGAATTTGCTGTATGGCACCTTGATTCGACTTTGGATATAACAACGATTACTTAATTTGTATTTAACGTTTACATATAATATACCGACGTTCTGTCAACACCCACCACTTCTCTGATGTTATGTTTTAAACATAATAATTACTTATGCTTTGAAATGCTTGTATGGATACATAGCAAACCGACTATTATTATGTTATCTAATTTTTCATGCTTTGAGGAATATATCATTACATAAAAATAAATTTTCCAGAACAGGATTCGAACCCACGAATTCATGATTAGAAGCCACGCGCTCTATCACTGAGCTAAGATGAACACATCTGTCTATTTCTTTCTGGTAAAACTCCTTCTGAAGAAACATGACTGACTTTTTTCAGTGTTCAAGATAATGACATTCATATATGTTGCAAATGCTGTTCTTTTTCTCTCCTTTCTCTGGTTTATTGTACTATGAATGTGAGAACTAAATTTGCTGTCTTCACTTTCATTGCAAATATGCTTTTGCGTATGGAAACGTAGGTGGCAAAACGATTACGTGCTCAGATGTATGGATGGTTTCGAAATACTAAATCATTATATATTTTAATGAATGTTACTTTTTCTACACTTAATAACATTTCAACATGTCTTATTGCACTTAAAAGAAGAAAAAAACATCTGCACATTTTTTTCAATTGCGAAGGTTCATCCTTCCTTCTAATGCTCGAAACTGGTCTCACTGTTCATCTTTGGTTCACTGTTTCCGAAGATACCCGAAGTTGAACTTAGATAATCTTCAGCTAAAAAACTGCCGAAATCAATGCGGTTATCCTTTTTGGAATAGGGTGAACCTACAAAGGCTACGCAGTAGCGGTAACTACAATGAATTAAAATACAGTTACTTATCTTTCCTGTACACGAATCTGCTGCAAAAAAATTAACTTGCACATGAATTATTTGTTATTCATTTCAATACGAATTTTTTGCTAACATCTATAAATAATTAAGTCCACGTACCTCACGGAAAATTACTTTAAGATAAAGTTAAACTAATAAGTTATTAAAAATGATATGATTAAAAAATTTAAATGATGATAATTATTTACTTTAATCTACAGAGAAGATATCTTATTGACATAGTTCGTAATATATTCACGCAATATATTGTTAGTAAATTAAATGTTTTGAAAATTCTTGTTGTATAATATACGTAAAATACCGTGAATAAAGAAAGATACTATCGTATGAGGACAGAGAACACCACGATGAAGGTAAAACACAATAGATGTTAAGTAAATAAAATATAATAATTCCAAGTACACAACAACTGAACCGCATATAGATTAGCCCAAGAGTAAAAGTTATAAGGAAACTTAGAAAAACGTTTTGAAATGGAAAATAATAAAGTGAAATAAATTCTATGGAAGTTAGCAGGCTTGATAGTTCAAAAGTGACTGTGAGTCATCAGATTGTATCGCTATTGCAATATATGAATAATTGGTTAGTAAAATATATGAATATTGGTTAGTAAAATTTGTGAACTGATGTCCTTTTTTGAAATAAGTGAAGAAAAATACTGAAACCATGTTTATTTTCTTTTATTTCCCATTCACTTTGTTTTATATGACTTTCTATTATGTTTCTAAACTAACGTAATGTTGATTTCTTACATAATAAGAATCTTCTGAAGTTTAATACACTGATTGATCAATGAAACAATCATGACAGCAAGTTTAGTCATTCTCTTAGTTTTCACTATTCGCAGGTCATTTTAAAATATAATCATGATATTTTAAGTACTCGTCAGGCACATAACACTTTAGTTCCTTACCACTCCTTATATTTTTACATTGTGTATTTTTTCTTAATGGATAACCTATGATGCATTTACGGGTGAGTCCTTGACTCATGCTTTTTTAAAAGAATATGAAGTTTCAGTTCAGTACAAAACTACAAAACTTAAGTTATTCATTCCATTTTAATACAAGTACATGTAGCTGTAGCTATATTTTCTAGAGCACTGCAACACTAAAAATAACCAAATTGTTGACTGATGACCTTTTCAAAATATGTGATTCAATTCTGAGAATCAAATTTACAAATAAAGTTCACATTTTACTGTTAAATATATGCGAAACTACTAATGTTTTGATTACTGGTACCTGAGGAATGTTTTTATTTAATATGTCTTTTGTTTGTAATTCCTCAACAGAATGTGGATGGACAAATCCTAGCCTTCGCATTGTTGGAGGTCAAACAATGACTCGCAATAAGTATCCATGGCTTGCTGTTCTTCTTCGGCCTAACGGGAAAGTTATTTGTGGTGGAACACTAATCAGCAACAAGTACATTCTCACAGCAGCACATTGCGTAGTTGGGTAAGTACTACGCTTTTTCGTTGGACTACGTATTGCAGTTTTTCTGAGTTGGACAATGTACTATTCTTTATTTTTTTATTATTAAATCCTTATCATTCATCTGCATTTTAGGCTATTCAAACAAATATTCTTTCAGAGTCCTGTGGTGATGACTACTTTTTAAAAAATGGTCATAGTAATCACAAGAAATTTTGCTTCTTCCCTTCCCAGATAGTACAGAAAACTTGAAGCAAGTTTGCTGTAATATTGGCATTGAAGTCTCCAAACTTGTAGCAAGTTTTTCATTGCAAGGCTGCAAACTTGCTAGTTGACAGATGCGAATTTTGCATACTGAACTTGCTACAAACCTTTCAGGACAAACTTGCCACAAACCTTGTTGTTAAAAACGTTGATTGACCAACATCGAGTCTGTAGCGAGAAAATATTTTCATCTGCAGTGCGATTCGAACTCACGGCCTTTCGATTTCTTTGCTATCCGCCACTTTACCGTTATTAAACCGGTCCTCCTGTTGAACGTATTATTATGTTACGAAAAAGTTTCTGGAATAAAGATATTTATGTAGACTTTAATTCAAAACTGGGAACGCTTATTGATTCTGTGTTAGAGTAGAGCTATGAAGAAGGCTGATACGTGATTTTCCAGAAGTGAGTCACCTCAAGACTATCATAATGATGAGTACTTTACTGTTCAGGTCGACGAAATTTCTCAAACTCATTACCAATTTCCCAGATAGTACACGCGTTTAAACCAAGTTTCGACTAGCCTTGATTTTTACTTGCAGTGATAAACTAACAGTGATTTTTCCTGTTGACTTATCCTACTAACTGGAATGACAGATTTTAAAAAATTTACCACGGTTAGGTTTTTTTATAACTCAATAAATGATTAGCGTTCTCTCCAAGTTTTCGGTTTTTCATATGCATGCTCATGAATGGCACTCAGAAGAATTTGAAAATGTGTGTACTGTACTGTATGTACAAAAAGAGAAAAAAATAAAACGTCATCCCGCTGGCAATCGAACCCGGGTCCCCGCCGTAGCTTTTCGAGATACAAGCCACTACACTACAGTACCTGCTGCCAGTTGTCGCTTGTCAGTGTTCTTAGTTCAGGCACGCCCATGAGTCAAAACACGTGTTAAAACTGATTACGTTTTTCACGATACACTTTTTTTCCTGAATGAGTTGTCACAATTCAACTTAGATAATTATTCTTTTATGTTATTATACGCAATACAAAGACCAAAAAGGCAATATGTCATCGACTCGAGCAGGTACTGTAATTTATTCTTAATGTAGCGTGTTCAAGAAGTGTGTGTGTGAGAAAGAGAGAGGGGGGGAGAGCTGAGATAGAGAGAAAAATATTGTTTGTCCCAAGAGAGAGAGAGAGACAGAGAGAGACAGAGAGAGAAAGAGAGAGATTGAGAGAACCTTCCACCTAATAAAAGTAATTCATTTGTACGTTAACGGTTTGCAATATGTGACAGATCAAACTTGAGACAAACTTGCAACTAACTTTGATGTGCAAAATGCCAAACTTGCAGCAAACTTTGATGCGACAAGATTGTAATTACAAATTTGCAGCAAACTTTGAAGCGCAAGGTTTGTAATTTCAAATGACCACAACATTTAAACAAACTTTATGCGTTAAATTTAGCACTGCAAGGGGAAAACAAGGCTAGTACAAACTACAAACTTGGCGTAAACTTGGGTGCTATCTGGGTTCTCATCAATCATCGATAGTTTTGTTTATTTAAATGTGTGATTAGCATTAGTGACGCATGACATGTTAGTAAATCTTGCAAGTATCAACTAGAACATCAAAATTATTTTGAATTAATGGACAACTTCAATACTTGTGACTGAATGAATACATAAGAAATGACTGAATGAATACATAAGTCTTGCTACATATATTTATGGAATGTGTGGTTGCAAAGATGAATATGGGGAAATTCTACCTTAAGCATAGTGTCACTTAGAAAAGTCTTTTTTCTTACTCCCGATGCTACATAGTGGCTACTTCGTACACTATGTTTGTGTCAAGCTTGCCAGGAAATAGCCCCCTGCTTCTCGTTGTGTTCAGGCGACTACGTGTTAATTTAAAATACTTTATTCGATAGATAAAAGTAACTGTGTTCAGATATTATTATTTTATAATGTCGTTATCGTAGTTGTTTTCTTTCATCTATAATGATAAAAAAATATGTAAGTTTATCTATGACGTACATTTCCATTACACACTAGCATTTTCAGCATGCCGCCGTGTTGATGATTTTGTACAGCCTCTTGTATCATGAAACATACATATATCTTGTACCTTGGAACACATATTTTCTTGCAGGAATACGAGATACCAAGAGGCAAAATAGGAAATAAAGAACACCGATAGACGCAGATGCAATTGGAAATGGAATTAAAGCAGATTGCCCTACAAGGCAAAAACTTCGTATCATGAAGCATGTATCCTATGCATTTAACACACTTTCTAAGTCAGATTTCATAGCAGCTTCTGTGACACTCACAGGATTATCGTATAATGGGAAATGTGAGCCGAGAACACAACACTGATAATTTGCATTGTTTACCTCCTCCTGGAACTTGCCTTAGGCTTTCCAGTGGAAGTGCAATTTTACCGAAAATCAGTAGTATTCGAAGCAGTTTAGTTCAGAAAACTTGAATGTTTAATAGCATAGACATGAAATTGAATAATTAAGTGTCCCTAAAGTTTTAATTTCGATCACGTAAAATGTGTTCCGTGTTACAACAGTGTCCCCTACTGTTAACAGATATTCTATACCAAGTACAGTGACATCAAGATATTTCACGATGAATCAAGGGTTATTATGTTGCGAGCAATACAAAATTATGTAGTTGTTCTGTTCTTAAAGTCTAGAAAGGTTTGTTCATCTACTGTCGTATTACAGTCATTTCAAATGAATGTTTGTATACTATATAATTTCAAAATGTTGTCTTGTTGACAACACCACCTCTCAATATTATCTTTTTGTGCATTCTTCATTGCAAGAAATGGAGATAGAAGCCTGATCTGTTTGCTATCACAAAAATGCCAACCATAAAAGCCTCCCTACGGTAAAACGGAAATGAAGAGATATGTGATTCATCTGGGTGTTACTTTTCGGTAACTCCAATCAAAAAGTATAAAAGTCGTTAATGAGTCGTAGAGAATAAATAAGTTTCAAATGTTAAAATTAATACTGGTTAATTATTATTTCATATTTATGGGTCATAATAATAAAAAAATATTAAATAAGATCCATGTATCAAACTTCGCAAATGCGTTTGAAAGGTTTGTCTTTCTTGAAAATACTCTTCAATTAAGACTAATTCGATGAAATAATAATAATATCTTGTTTATAGTCTTCTAACACCATTTCCAGTTCCCCCCTTGTATGAAATATCTTTATAAATATAAAGACTCTATCTTTAGAAATTATGAAGTCACATGACACGAGGTTTTAAGAGCAAATATGAAGTTTAGGGTGTCCTCGAGGAGAACAAGGTAGCCAAAATCGATAAAGCAAGCGGTAGAAACCGAACTGGCTCACGCCTATCTGAACTCAGATTCTGTAATAGTTTAAAGGTCGAATAGAGACGCTCTGTCAAGCCCCTGCACCTAAGTAAATCTTAATCCAAATCGAGGTCACAACCTCTTTGTTAATAAGAACTCTCTAAAGATATTGCGCTGTTATTCCTGAAGCAACTTACACAGTAAATAACAGCTGTGTTAATTCAACACAACGCGGTGTCCCAGTGCGACTACCACTTTTGTGTTAAATCAACGTATACTATATACTCAGATAGAATCGCACAAGTAGTAATAAAGATAAACAAGAGATACAGTATGGAAGTTATACAAGTATATGCTCGAAGAACGTCAGATCCGGAGGAGGAAACCGAAGACCTAGTATGCAAAATTGTAATGCGAGACTTCAATGCGAAAGTAGGAACTAAGCAGAGCAGTGACGCGAATGTGGGAAACTTTGGATTTGGCAAAAGAAACAAGATAGGAGAGAAGTTAGTGGAATTCTCAGAAGCCATCTTGGATAGACTGTTCATATCCAATACATTTTTCAAGAAACCACCCTAGAAGAAATGGACATGGAAAGTTCCAAGTGGGACTAAAAACGAAATAGACTACGTTTTAACGAATAACAGGGAAATTCTTCAAGACGTGTCTGATCTGAACAGTTTCCAAATCTCGAGTGATCATAGGATGGTGAGATGTAAGTTGAAACGAAATACTAGACTTGAGAGAAAGAAGCTTATCAGAGGAAAACTGACAGTTTTATGATGATACTATATACTAATAACATCATAATTACTAATTTAATAAATGAATATCAACAGTGTGGAGTTATTTAAGTCAAACCTACACATATAAAATATGATAATTTATCTTATTAAACAAATTATAATGTTTATTATAATGTTACAATGAAAATATAATTAAAATTAAGAGAAAATTCCCCTCGTATTTACTAACCATAAAATGAACAGTAAACAATCAATATATTATTGATTATGATTGCTATATTAAATGTACATCCCTTACAGAAAGATAACACAAAACTGACTAACATTTCATTATTAAAACAACATGATAGAACTATCTGCTACTAATGACCCATGTTCAAATTAACTCTTTCTGTTTCGGGACAAAGAAAAATACTTTTAACAGTAAATATCTCCCCATACGAAAGGTAAGGTATCAAAAACCTTCTATAAAAGAAATATTTTTTAAAAAAATATTTAACAATTCTTTTAGAGTACTGATTCACTATCACTATACAATTTTATGAATAATATTACACCGAAAGAAGATAATAACTTGACGAAAGGTTTCGATTGAAGAGAAATGCTATGGACAAATGAATGGTTTAAGGAAGTCAATTAATCTGTGAACAATCAAGTTTATAGAACAAAAAGTATTACTTTTTTGTTTACCAACAGATCGATTTAGCTGTTTATCTTAACGACTTCTAAGGATTAATGTGCCCTGCAATATAAGTCAGTTGATGGACTATTAAGTGAAGCTAGGTAGACGAAGATAAAAAGTTATGGCTACATCAGTGTCTCAGATGTGCATAGTACTTTGAAATGCAGGAAATATTTTGTCATGTGTAAATGTTTTATGTGATTGATTTCAGTGCTTGAGTTAAACAGTTTATTTTATTCTGATAATATTCTTCTTTTAGATTTTACTGCTGTTTAATACATGGTATTTAGAATTACATATTCGATTTGGACAATACGCTTCCCTAGAATGTACTCTGAAATGTGGTTGTTGAGAAATTGCAGAATTTGATGGTTGTGGTTTAGATACGTCTCCAGTTGGGTTTAACCGAATTAAGCAACATGATCTAACCAAATCTTTTACAATACAATGCATGAACGATACATTAAATTATTCGAAAGAGAAGCTGTAATGAAGAGTAAAACTAATAATGAAATTTGCAAGAGTTCTTTGCAAACAATTAATGACTTCATAAAATAAAAACTATTTTTATTTCAGAGGTTGAGAAAAAATATCCTCCATTTATTTTACTTTCATGTTTTTGTTCTTAATCTAATAACTGTGGCTATTTTTCAAAGCCTGGCTCTAAGACTTACTGCTTCTGGTGAAATATGCGGTGTAGGGCGTTCCAGAAATGGTAGAAAGAAAAAGTTCATTTGAAAGGAAATTGCGACATGCGTAATTTAAAAGCTGCAAGCACAAAAAATATAGAGCAGGATCGCCACAAATGATGTCATATCTCGAGAAATAATGATCAATTCAAAACTTGTCGGTTTAGTATAAAACAAAGTTGACACCAAGACAGTGAGCAAAGCTTATGATTGAGGGAGTGTCCCATAGACAGGTGTTCCAACGTAAGAATTTCCTAGCAATTCTAAGATTAATATAGCGAAATTGCCTAGCATAGAAGTCCTCAATAATCTGAAGTCTTTAATCACAAACTTTTAGTTATACTGGGTACAACTTTGTTATTTGCTAAAACATCAAGCTTTGTCCCTTATTTGTCGAGGACGCTCCAAATTTTAGTGCCAGTCGCTGCAAAACTACGCCTTTCCCAATTTCTTAAAACGATTTTTTCTGATATTGATATGAGGAGTAGTACCCTTTAAATTTTTGACCATCATTTTTGCAACACCCAATATATTGCTTCTCTTAAAGAAAAGTTATAATAGGTACTTTACAATAGAAAATCTTAAACTGAGAAAAATACTTATGGGTAACGTAAACTACTTAGATATACAATGATACTTACAATCACGAAGGCTCCGTCCGGTTCCTTGATAGCCCTTTAGTCACGCAAACATTATTTTTTATAAAATTGGGTATCAGCACCGACAACTACAGTGCTTAGGTACGAAAAAACTCAGTAATTTTCTATTGTGTCAAATAATGTTTGTCAAGTTTGTTGCAGCTAGGTCTAACTGAAAGGAAGCAATGTAAACTATTGATTTTTGTAAAAAAAAAAAAAAATGGGTTGGTAACATTGAACTAGTGCAAAAATCAAGTTGGTTCCGGCGGCTCTGAGCTAACCTTACCAAGACCTTTCCAAAGACGCTTAAGGCACACCTTTGCACCTTGTGGTTCATGAGATATTTTATAGGCACTGGTTGGCAACACTGAAAACAGGATGCCTGGGGACGAGAACATCCACACTATGTTGCTATTGTGTTAAATCATGTTCATACCAAATAGGTACTACTATATCTAAGAGATTTGATTTTTATATATATATATATATAGAGAGAGAAAAAAGTTGACAACTCTGCAAAGTAGGGTGCTTGGGAACGTAGACACACTCAGTGTTTTTGTGTTGTGTCAAATAACATTAATGCCAAATTTGAGGTAGCTGAGTCTAACTGAATGAAAACAATTTGAACAATTCATTCCATTCAGTCGATTTGGCTATACGGTACATTAATGCTTTGGCTACTGTCCCAATCAAGACGGTTACGGCGCATCTGAACAAGTCTAGCCAAGACCTTCTAACGACACGTCAAGCATCTTACATTGTCGTTACTGAGATTTAATTTCTGAACACTAACAGACAGTGTTTCTTCCAGAATATTTTAGTCGGGGGGGTTCAGGGGGTTCTCACGAAAATTATAAATAATACATATTGAATCCAATGTGCTATAGTATAAAATAACGATAATGTTACTTAACAATATATAGCATACTTCATCACTTAGCTTTCAAACGACGTTAAGAATATTCATAGAATGTACTATTATATACGTATATCAGTATGCATATGAATAATGCAAGTTTTGAGATTAGTCCATTCGAAGGGGCGGTTGAGAGTCCCCCCCCCCCCGAAAGCATGCCTGAAAGAAACGCTGCGAACAGACTGACGGACGGACACCATGTACGAGACTATAAGGTTCCTTTTGTTATAGCTTTGCTATCAAGGGCCCTAAAATGGCACTCAGAAGGACAAAACAATGTAAATATAATTATGACAACTGATTATGTGTTGAGACTTACATGTAATCTTGAATAACCACATAAGAACATTAAGTAGCTATGTGGCCATATTAAATAGTTAAATTACTCGAAAACAAACGTATTGCAAACAGCATAAATTAACATCGAAATCAGGTTCATTTTCACAAGCTGAAAGGTTTCGAAAGTTAAGTACTCACAGAAATATAACAAATACAATAATATAAAAAATAAATAGGCTATTACTGACAAGAAAATAAATTAAATGTCAGCAATTGGTTTTATTTTAATAATTTTCAGGATAAGGATAAGATTGATTGTGTGGGTAGTAACAACATAATAATTTTCAGATTTCTCTATCATTTAAAACTTCGTCTACTTAAACTAACGTTTTTCCAGCAAAAGATAGAAAATTTTTAACATTAATTACTTCATTAATTTCTTAAGTAAGCTAATTGGATAACGTCATATAATTTGTAAATATACAATCTTTTGAAACGTTTTTTTTTTCTTCTTGTTACATAAATATTTCTGTATTTGCTTGTGTTTTATGAATTTATAAGATTTAAATGTGTTTCTACATTATTTATATAAAGATCAATTTCCAGTATATGTATATAGGATAGAAAGAAGTGTCAGTATGGTATTACTATTTAATCTATCTGCCTTATTTTGGAAGTTAAAACTAATTCCAACTGCACGTTTTAGTAAGCAAAACGTATAATTTTACCACAAAAAGTATCCCAAAATTTTGAGCAGATATAATTTAACAAATTACTACAAACTACATGTTTTGAGATCAATCTATAGAAGACAAGATAAAACAATAAATACAATGCAATGCAGAAGTTACCTGTAAAAAAAAATAAATGAAAAAAGCAAGAAATTCTCCTCATGTACATTGATCTATATTTTAATTTATTTTACCCAGCTGCTTAAATTAGTCGATTTCCATAGTCTTCTACTGTTCAATTTTATTATTCTTTTATTTATTTTAGGGAAAAACCTGACAAAGTCAAAGTAGTGCTTGGAGCTCACGACATCGGGAATGTAAGTACTGGCGCAGAAAGCAAACTATCTGCAGAAAAATTTATTACGACAGGAAATTTCTTTTTCAAAGGATTACATCACAATGACGACATTGCACTCATCAAACTGGAAAAAGCAGTGCGATTTTCACATAAGATACAACCCGTTTGCCTAACAACACCAGGTACGAATATGTTGAAAAATATCTAAATCATATTACATTAGAGCGTAGATTTTGCTGTACTTTATTATTCATTCAAACACTTGTACAAATATCAGTACGACAAGAGATGGAGAAGCAAAATTACAGACAGAGCAAATATAGCGAAAGGGGGAGAGGCAAAGAGAGAGAGAAATAAAAAAAAAGAAAAGGTACAAATTTGACAAAGGAATCTGACGAAGGAAGGACGAAGGACTTAAATAAAAAAATAACCGAAGAGCCGAACCGACGATGCTCGAATAATGTATCTTTGTCAAAAGAACATAGACATAAGTAAATTCATACATTCCTGGAAATCGAACAGTGGTATAACTGCAACTCGTATAGCATTTTGTGAGAACATTTCAAATATGCAGACTGATCGTTTCGAAAATCACTAGTTCGCTTTTAAATTTCCATCCTTTTCTTTGTACTGTACTTTCACTTTCTCTCTCTCTCTCTCTCTCTCTCTCTCTCTCTCTCTCTCTCTCTCTCTATATATATATATATATATATATATATATATATCCAGTGTTCGATTTGTTATAAATTATCAATTATATCCTTTGTTTGTTCTAGAAAATCTAGAAATGCAAAGATTATATGCCTGGTTGGGATGATATTCGAAATCAACAACCAGAGATTAAGTCTTCAGGCACCAGAGAAAATCTCTGGCACACCCCACAAAAATCGAAAACTGTATATATCTATTCTCTTTCGTATATATTTTCTCTCTATGTAACTTTACTTGTCGATCTCTTGTACTGATATCAGTCACTCTGTTTCTATTTGTGTTTAAAAATTTCCCTACGTCATCTTTTAGCATGCTGTTTCATCCGATTTTTCTCTTATTCAATATATGAGAATTTATGTACATTCACCAAAAAATATGTGAAAACTTCAATTGCTTATTTTTGTTGCATTTGAAAGGAAGGGTATCCAGGCTTTTTCCCAAGGAGGAGGACAATATTAAGGAAGGGAACAAGCCGGATTTCGTCGTGGATTTAGCACAATGGACCACATACAAACATTGAAAGAAGTCATGGAAAGGACTAATGAATATGAACTTCAACTTTGTTTGGGATTCGTAGATTTTGAAAAAGCTTTCGATTCGGTCTCCTTGGCAGCAGTACTTAAATCACTTGAACATCAAGGCATCGAAAATGCATACATCAAGCTACTGCGAAACATTTATTCGACTGCCACATCTGTCATTAGACTACATCAAGAAAGTGAAAAATTTAAAGTTGGAAAGGGGGTAAGGCAAGGAGATTCAATTTCTCCAAAACTGTTTTGTGCGGTCCTGGAGAGACTGTTCCAAAATTTAAACTGGGATTGTTTAAGTTGGAATTAAAATTAATGGCAAATATCTTCATTGCCTACGTTTCGCTGATGATATTATCCTGTTTGCTTCAAGTGCAGAAGAACTACAAATCAGAATGGAAAAACTGAATAATGGGAGTTCGAAAATAGGTCTTAAAATGATTTTAAGTAAAACAAAAGTCATATACAATCAACACGCTGCAAAGAGGGAAATAAAGATTAGCGGAGAGACAATAGGCATAGTTGATGAGTATATTTACCTAGGCCAGCTGAAAACATCGAATGCCAAGTTGACTGATGAAATAGATAGAAGATGTAAAATGGCGTGGAGTTCGTTTGGAAGACTACACTTTATTTTCAAAAGCAAACTACCAATGTGTCTG
>JAGDQP010006589.1:56814-71474 GCA_022664845.1 Lepisma saccharinum | reverse complement strand
AACACATCAAAGACAAAATTTGTATTTACCATTTCGTAGAGTTCACATTTTTGACGCGAGTATTGTATACGTCGTAAAGATGATTGTTGAGTAGTTGCATTTCGAACAGAAACGGAAAAATAGAGTTTACATAAGTTGCATTCATGTGGCACTGTTTTTCTAGAGATTTTGCATGGACTTCGAAACTGGAGGGTATGAGGGTGTATATGCAAATTATTAAGATGTAAGTCCATTTTACATTTTCGTATCAAAGGGGTTGTAGGAAGAAATCCGAGCTGCGTAAGGAGCTTTGACAATATCCTTGCTCTAGTCAAGATTTTTCATCCTTACGGTCTTCGGTTAAAAGTTGCCAACACTGATGGCAGGTATTTATTCCTTTACAGCGAGATAAAGGATTATCCTGTACACGACCCTATTTTTTTTATGCCTATCTTTCCCGTTTCTTCCCAGCTTTTTTTCTTCAACTTATCCCATACATACCTATTTCATTCTAGTGTAAGTTATGACAGGGGTGAATGATAAAAAAAAAAGAGATAGAAGCTTTAAGGTGCGGGGATCAAACTTCTTTCTTTTTTCCTTGATGGAAAAAAATGAACATCTCGATTATCCTGCCAAGGAGCTTCCTGCAAAAGGAGGAAGCCAGACACCAGACAAGCGTGTGTCGAGAGGTCTGTGATAGGTTCAGAAATGCTAAAGGAAAAGTTAATATTAAAATCGGTTCATTCTTTTGTATTGTATTTTTATTCCCGTCTTGATAACAACATAACATCACAAACGCAAAGAATGGATTTTCAAGAATCTTCTTCCTTCCCCGTACTCCACCTCTCCTATCAATAGGGCTTTTGATTTTTATATGCTTGTCAAATGGAAGTCGGTATATCTGTGTGTGTGTATACTTACTTATAGACATTTACACACACGAAGTGCATAAATTTTTTCGTGTGGCATGATCTTGACTTTTGTTGTACTATACAACGTCACTATAAATAACACTCGTTTGATCAGGTTATGACAGGACGATTGGAACCTTATTGGCAAACACTATTCAGGTAGGTAGGTATTACCGTTCTTTTATCGTTCTCTCGTTTCTTTTTGAGTTGTACAGAACAATGTACTCAGCGTGAAAATATCTGGTTGTGGATATTTTGTGCGTGGTAATTGATACATATCACTAATTTAACCTACAGTAACATGATCTTTGTTCTGTTTTGATTTTTTATATTAGTGCATTACGAGGAATGCAGAGCTCATAACAAAGTACCTTTTTGATTTTCATATCTTTATATTAGTGCAAACTCTCCCAACCCGTCTGGTCAGCGTGGGAGTAGTAGACCAACTCCTCCCTTCGGGGAGAGGCCTCATCCACTAGTGGATTGAATATGGCTGTGATTTATTATATTAGTGCAAAATGAGGAAGGAAGAGTTCCTACCAAGCACCTCCAACTTCATTTTGATTTTTTAATATATATATTAACGCAAAATGAAGAACGGTGAGCTTTTTATCAAACATCTTGAGTTTTATTTTTAATATTAATGCAAAATGATAAGGAGACCATATATATATATTCAGTGATCCCGGGAAGAATCAGGATAACCTCTAACTGCTGTTGAAGTACATAGTTTATGAAAGAAGCAGATAACCTACATTCGTATTTATAAATGTTTTAGAACAAAAAGAAACAATTTCAACAATATCAATAATTTAGCGAAAAAGAAAGGAATACAAAATTTGGGCATCTCTCACCCCTGAAAACAGTGCATCTGGAAGTCATTTCCGAATGTTTCTTTTTAATGAAACAATAAAAAATTTTCGAAGGATACTTATTCCTCAAACCTGAGAGAAAAATAACCGAGGATAAATGCCTTAATCCGAGGAAATTTCCCCGAAAACCAGGGATGAATGCTCACCCTACAAAATGAGGAATGAAAATCTCATATCAAGCACTTGCTTGATTTTGGTGCTTTAAAATGCTAGAGCAAAACGAGCAACGAATATTTTATATTGAGCTCCTTCGAGAGCTATTTTAATTTCATTTTCTTCAGTCTTAAAACGCTATAATGGAAATACACTTTTTCTGTCAAATTTCCCCATACCTCTTTAAAAAAGTACAGTAGACTCTTGACTATCCGGCCTAGTTATAAAAGAATATTTATTTTTAATAAAATAAGATGTGTAATAATTTACTTTGTCAAAGCTTTGCATACTGCAATGTGTACTTGATTTTTTCTGAGCCAGATATTATAAAATGTATCTCAAAATGTGTACAGTACTGTACATATTTTCATTTTTGCACTTCCATTTTCTGTAATTAATTATTAAAACGCATGGTACAGTACATAAGAAATGTTTAAAAAGTACTGGCCTGTACCAAGAGGTCAGAAAAAAATGAATAAAAGCTGGTTTTGGTATAAAAATTGTGTTTTTAATGGTGTGGGTGAGGCAGGAAGTGAGTATTGAACTCCGGCCTATCCTTCCGCCATATTAGGCCGGATGGTTGAGACAACTGTATTTTGTGCGCAAAATAGTCTTAATCTGTAGAATAACTTTTGTAGTTACTCATGTCTTTTTAAGGTCAATTTTGGACACTTGTCCACGATTTTTTCACGTTTATTTTTTATATGCTTTTTCTACATAATTTGTTCACAATATAGCTTACAGAGTTAAAAACCTACACTTCTTATACATAAGATTGCCTGTCTTTTGATAACTAATTCCACCTCTCCCTGGCATTTCGCTACCTCTTTTTTTTTCCGTTCAGGTGACCCAAAACAGTCGATACAACTACTCAACACACCTTCTTTTGCCAATCTCAGGAGGGACGTCACTAAACTACCAGATACCAAACCTTTTGGCCGTAAACGTTTGTATAGTGGTTTTTACGGAGGCGGTATTTCGTGCAAGTGGACAGACAGCAAGATCTAAATCACGCGGAAGCAAGCCATGACGTAAAGGTGGAATTTGAAGCCGCCAGGGGTATTAGTCTACAATAGTAGGCCACGAGATGAGAGAAAAGGAAAAAGAGTACGAGCGAAAAAAATATGACGAAGGCTACATCAAACGTACTTCCCGCCAACGTATTGTTTATTTGAGAAGCTTGCTTATATATAGTAGTAGTAAGCTTCTTATTTCTTTCTTTTAACGGTTCCCGCCCTCCAAAAGCTTCGGCAAAGTTGTATAGATCCATTAGCACCCACGCTGAAAGCCATTTACGTTTATTATGACTGTTAATTACAATGTAATCAGCACCCAATTTACATGTCAGCGAAGATTAATCTCTTGGTTACATATTTGTATTTTTCAGTGTTTATTTTTTTACCCAGGGAATCCAAACTTAAGACCTCACTTATACATTAGCAGGATGTGAATTGTTATCGTGTTGAAATTTTGTTAAATTTGACAGTTCTGCACCTGAGAGCTAGAACCGCATAAGTCCAATTTTGGCCAAAACATGATAAAATGCAGTTTTGTGTAGCATTCGGAAGCTTTCAAATAATGGTTGCCCGATTCTTGTTAACATGTTAATAAGTAAGTCTATTATCTAGTTTGCCCATTCGGTTTCTATGTGAAAGGAAGCTCTCCTCTCTCTCTCTCTCTCTCTGGAAAACAAAGATTTGTTACTTACCCGCTTCTAGCTCTCAGATACAAAGTTTTCCTAGCTATCCAGCTATGTAAAATTTTATGCGTCCGGTAACTTTATCCCAGATTGCTTTTACGAAACGGAACGAAATGTAAGACTACGAGTTTTATTAGTTCTCAGTTGAAAACCTCGTCTCCACTTGTTCCCAGAAAGCTCCATTGACACCAAAAGCTTAGATCGTGAGTCACTGGAAATTAATCAATGCTACATATTAATTAGGGTATGTGCTTCGCATAAGATTATATATATAATAATAAACATTGTAAAAACAATAATTTCCATCAATTATTTATTTGTGCTAATGATTGACATGTCAAAGATTAACAGTTAATCCTATTAAGTAAGCTCTTAGCAACCAATTTCCCGATCTTTCAATTGTATAACATGGTGAAATTAAGAGGTCTTGAGATTTTAAAATTATTAACGTCCAAAACGAGCCGGTACGCTTCTAAGGACGAGTTCTACAGTTTTGGTAAAGCAGTCTCCGAACCACTTTGTTTAGTGAGCGGCTGGAATTGAACCCGTGACTACTCGTACAGAAAGCGAGAAACCTCTTGTTTAGCACAAGGTCAACAGGCCTTCGAGTTACACGTCTGTTTTTTCACATTAAAAAAAAATCCGGGAAAACATACATTACTTAAATTTTGGAAAACGGCCCTGGTAATACTCATTAACAATCGCAAAATGAACTATTATAGATTTTCAATTAGGCGAGAAATCCGAATATCGAGAATGACGCATAGACCAAGCTTTTAAAATTGTGACGTACAAACAACACATTGAAGTTTCATCCGAAAATCATCTTAAACCATCATCAGGGTAGCTTTCGAAAATATTAAACGAGGGTGTTAGTACTAAGACTTTTTGAGCAATAATTCATTCGAATGTTTCGGTGATTGAAGTACAAAACTGTTCTGAAATGCTTTTGGAATTCAACTTTTATTCAAAACGAGACATTTATGTCAATATTATTATTGATTGATATATCGGATGTAATGGAGGAGGATATATTTTATCTGAATGATCTATCAATGTCAACAGACAGTACTCAAAATGGGACGGTATACGCCGTATGATATACCGGTACTTCTTGTTATTTTTCTTCGTATACCTGACAAAAAAAAAGAGTATTAAAACGGTATGGCTGACATTACTGCTTCGGAAATATACCATCACCTCTAGATATCCATGTAGAGCACTGTCGACAAAACAATCATGACGACATATGTCTAAAAATTTCTAAGAATCAACGTTGTCTATACCTATGAACTTATGTATATGATGAACAACAATTATCCCAAATTTTATTGCGCGCTTTGAGATGCTATTTTTCATTT
Source organism: Lepisma saccharinum (assembly GCA_022664845.1). Lineage (NCBI taxonomy): Eukaryota > Metazoa > Arthropoda > Insecta > Zygentoma > Lepismatidae > Lepisma > Lepisma saccharinum. The sequence continues at coordinate 66,499 of JAGDQP010006589.1, read as the reverse complement.
TAAAAGAATTTGTATAAGCAGCGTGATGCTAACGGGACCATAACCACTGTAGATACGTTGAGATGCAACTTTTGACACTAATGAAATCGTTTTGGAAGGCGTATGTGTGGATTGATTACGACCTGTGAAGAGAGAAGTTAGCTGAAGCTCCTGCAATCCATCCTGATTTTTACGATCACTTGGAGGTGCAGTTACGAGCTGTGGAGAAACACCGCAAGTTCAACAAACCACCGACCATTAACCAGAGGAGGAGCGGAGAAACAAGAAGACCTACGCAAAGTCGTTTGGTTTAGCTTTGGTCACTTCTTTGCTATGAACGAACAACCAGTCTGCCGGAAATAATAATAATAAAAGAAAAAAAAAACGTTAGTTAACTTTGATTTAATGCTGTTTGCGGAGGTTCTTTTCTCTCTTCTATTGACTATGCCTCATTTGTCTATATGGATGCTCACACCATACACGGAGATAAGCGTATGAGTAAAAGATTGAAAACAATTGATGGACAATGTGGTTCTCATGCCTCGTGGTAGGGATTTGAGTTAGCATGACATGAATGACACCAGAAATCGATTTAATATGATTGACTTGTCCTTAGAGAGTGGATCACTTTGAAATGTTAGTAGAATTTAGCCTGATACTGCGACCTAAATTTGGGTCAACTGGAGGTTGAGGAAAGCGTTCTGAAGTCTGTAAATAAAATATACAGGGTGGTTCCTAAATATGGGGTGAAACTTCGCAGTTGAATTCCGGATATATAAAAACAACAACAAAATCTTTCTCATGAGTCAAATTTCGCTTCGTTTTAGAGATACGGTGATTCGAACTTAGAGAGTGGGAACTAATATCTTTTAGCGGTAATTGCATAAGCGATGGATTAAAGTACTTTTTTAGAAGTTGATTTCTATAAATACAGTGAAAATTAAGAGTAAAATGTGATGTCAACATGTTATCAGTGTTGCTAACTTCGAGTAAAGTTTATTTTCCAAATATCACTTCCAGCACACTAAATCAAAAGAGCAAATTTTTCACTCTTTTAGAGCAGAAAAAGGAACCATTCTTTTGTAGATCGCAATTTTCAATCGAAAAAGAGTGTTTTCGAAAGAAACGCTCTCACTTTGGATGAAAAATGTGCTCTTTCTAAATGGAATACCAATGCATTGGGATGGAATTTATTCTTCAAACTTGAAAGAGAGATTTATCATTGATTCTTTAAACTTAAAAGGGCGATTTCTCATCTTTTAGAGTAGTTTATTCTTTGATTTGAATAATCAGTTTTGAGAGTGATTTATTTCTCATCCTTTTAAAGTGATACTAGTTGCTTGATATCCCCTAAAAACGATTTTTATACTAACGATCCTCGGGAAGCCACACAGCGCTGGAGACGGTTCATCCACTCCTCATAGCAGTGCTGGAACGAGGATACTGTGATAACATTCAGCAGGTCGAACTTTTGAATGTTGTCCACGTCCCCAAACCGACGTTTCTTCAAGTATGTTTTCAGTCTATGGAATTGGAAAAAGTCACAAGGACTCAAGTCAGGTGAATAAGGAGGCTGAGGAGCCACAGGAATGTTCTTACTGGCCAAAAAAAGTGTTTACTGAAATTGCTGTGTGACAAGGTAAATTGTCGTGATGCAGCACCCAGTTCATTTTGCTGTTTGGTTGAACACGGATGGCCTTTTTCGCAGTCGTTCCAGAACCTCTCGGTAAAAGTGTTGATTAACCCCTTGGTCTGGGAGGTACGAACAATTCCGTGGCTGTAAAAGAAGCAAATTAGCATGTATTTGATCTTTTACTTTATCATTCTTGATTTTGGGGACCTTGGAGAGCTTGAAGTGTTCCATTCCATGCTCTGGCGCTTGGTTTGGCCATATTGGAACACCCAAGTCTCGTCACCCGTAATGACATGTTCCAGAAAATGGAAATCATTTGCAATCGAATCCAAAAAATCAACGCACCTGTCCCTCCGCATGTCCTTTTGCTTCTGTGTATTATGGACAAAATATATTCCAAGAGATGCATAAAAAGTTATCGTCAAAAAGAAATGCACAGCAAAAACACAAAATTCCTCTTTGAAAGACACAATATACTGTTAACACTTCTTGTACACAAGCGTAAGACAGTTCTATGAAATATGTATACAAAACTGTAGGTTTGCTTACATTGTAATCACTAATTTAATAGAGTATTTCAGGTACTCTCTCAGTGAACGTCTAATGGAAAAAGGGCTGAACAAGAGCTTTCGTTTCACATACTATGTTGATACTCGACTACTGGCAGTGAGGGAAAACCTTAGAGAAACAGGGTAGCTGTACAGAGCTTGATTCAAACGTGGATTCCCACTCCTGCCTATTTCTTTGCAAGACAACACCCTGATCTCATTAAAATTACAACATATTAATTAAAAGAATCGTGTCCATTAAATAAATACTCGGAGGTATTTCCATTTCAGCTGGAAACTTTTCTTTGGCACACGCAAACTATGTATGTCGCAATAAACTTGACTGGAATTATTACTCCTTCTTCGTCTTCTCATAACCCATTCTTTGCTTGTTTTTTTTTTATTATTCATCCGACCCAGAACTTCAGTAGCCGGGAGTTGTTCCAGTTGCTGTTTCTTGAGATCTCCCCAAGATACAGAAGGCCACAAACCAGTCACGTTTTCTACAATGGACGAACGATGTGGGTGCAAACATAGCCTCCAGAAGAAAAAGTCTGGATTCAATTTCCTTACGACGAATTTCAGTGTGGACGAAGAGAAAACATGTGAAAAAGAAAAACAGTTCAACCCATATTTACTTCATATTATTATTATCATTAAACCCAGGAGACGATACACTCTCCGAAATTATCTTACAATGTTAGTACAAACTAATTTGTTTAAGAGCCTCGGCGGTAGAACGCTCATCTTTGGTGAGTGCGTTCCTCGGTTCGATCTCGGCTCATGCCATGTGGCCTTTGTGGTGGACAAATACCGTATGCGTGGGTTTTCTCGAAGTTTTCCCGTTTCCTCCCACTTTCTTTATTCCTCCAATTCTCCATCATCATGCAGTCGACCTGAGCCAAAGTTGCCTAAAGGTCTTAAAATAAAACGTTTGGGCCATGTTAGTAACTATGACTTCGGTTCTTCCGTATATGAGTGCAGCGTTATTTTAGGACTCACTAACATTCATGCTCCAGGAGAGATTCGAACCTGCAACCTCATGGAGGGCAGCCCAGCCCCCCTAGTCCTCATAGCCATGGAGATCAGCGAAATTCTCTTACGTTAGTGCTCATAAAATATACAATAAGTACACTATTTTGGGTAAAGTTTCTTGATGTATTCCGTAATGTTTTAGTTAAATGTCAGCATTTGCAGTTGTTGGCAGTTTAATCGCGAGAAGACACCGAGAAATTTGTTTCACGTTATTGCAAATTCTTAGTTGCAGTATGATGCACAGGAAAAGAAATGGGTTTCTCATCGTAACCACGCGCCCAATGGTCTGCACTCGTCAAGTGTTGACTGGACCATTTTGACTGCTTATTTTCTCAGAAATATAATACATTCTCAACGTAAAAGTGATTACAATTTGCCGTGAGTGTAATTTAGTTCTTGTCTTCTGAGTTTGGACAACGCATTTTTGACACTTTACACAGTCCTATTCTGGTACTTAAAAATGGCAGCTTGATCCAGTTAGTAAGACGCTGGTTATCTAACTCAGCTACCAGGTTTCGAGTCCCGCTTGAGGATTCCTTTTCTCCCTTTTATTCTCACGCAGTATCGTTGAAAACTGAAAAACAAGGGTAACTGCATAGAAATTTTCAGAAACTACTGAGAATATCAGAATCCTTTTAGTTTCCAGTAATATTCAAACAAGTAATTCTCAGAATTCGTCCGGAAATTGTTTGAGATTTACTTTACAATTAATTAAACTATTCAAAATTGAGTCAAAATTATCCTCGATTGTTAACTGTGTTAAGTCAAAACTATTCCCGATAACTTGGTACCGATCGGCCATAGCTAACTAAGTTGGTAGAGCGTTTACTTTGCATTCAGGAGGTTCTGCGTTTGATACCAGGAACTAGCCATTTTTCATCAGTCACACCAGGCAAGTGCTGGGATAGTACCTTCAACTTAGGTCCTGATCGTTATGTTTCATCATCATTTTCTTACCGTATCCCATTCTGAACCATAGATCCCCATATATCAATGTAATTCAATTCCCGATAACTCGACACTTTCTTTCAACTTCTTTGTCGAAGAGAGTACATTACAGTACACTTTTGATTGGGCACATACAAGACTCATAATTTCAATTGCGTAATTATCTAAATAATGTATGAAAATTTTACAAATGATTTGCAGTAATTGAAAGTGAAAAGTGGAAAGAGAACAACAACTTACACTTATTAGACATATTCAAAACAGTTTTTAAGATATAAAAGAAGTGTATCTTTTGGTGTTGTTTCAAATTTTATTTTCGTAGTACTAACATACCATTCATTGTTATTTGAAGTATGCAAGACTCAAATTCAAATATGATTCAAGTGTAAAGACCTTCAACACTGTCAATGTTGCCTCAGCCTTGCGTGACATGTGAACACTACTTACACAATACCCTTGTGCGTGTGTGTGTGAGAACATTTTTTTTCATGTGGAGGATGGAAAAAGAAGAATGAGGACGTTAATTCAATTATCACACAATATTGTAACATTGCATGTAATGGTATGAAGGTTCATATTTACAGGTAATACTTACATAAATTGAATTGTCGTCTCCATAATTTCAAATAAAATGTACGTTAATGGTTACAAGAAGAATGAATATTTGCGTAACTTGTAACATCTAGAAACTTTGTTTACATTTCGTGTTTATTCGTTTGCGTAAGTTGAGATTGTGTGCACCAATAATGTATATAATTGTAATGTCGCAACTAAGGAACAACCTTTGACCATTTTCTATGTAGTCACTATTGCGATTCAGGTATTATTGTCCAAGCGGAGCATGAGCTTGATGTTCCCTCCACTGCTGGTCCCTTTAGGGTCAGTTCTACAATCAACCGCTAAACTTCTCGTCAGCGCTAAGTTGAGGTCAACTCTAATTTTGCGTACTCTCATTGGCCAAAATCAGACTTGGCCTCAACTTAGCGCTGACTAGAAGTTTAGCGGTCGATTGTAGAACTGACCCTTCTTAACCGTTCCAGAGTTGAACTGTTACTTGAATTCAGAAATAGCAGACTTCGTTCGTTCTCAAATGTTTAGAGTATCATCCGTTTCAGGAACAGCAGGAGAAAAGCATTAGAAATTCATATTTTGAGGACAGGAAATCATCTAATGAGGAACAAGGTTCCCCCTCCCCCCTTTAGAGAAAACACTAATAGTACATAAATACATTATGCATTATTCGTACTAAGAAGATTATACATATACCAAACGGGCACAAACTTTTTAATTGACACTCCGAGACGAAAACACATCCTTTTCCAGATAGACCACCCTCCTTGACATGTTGTAATTGAGACAAAAAAGAACAACTTAATTATAATTGCAAATAGGAAACAAAACACAGTTTCGCTCTGGAGAGAGGAATTTCATACTTCAATTCGCAGATGTAGTTGTCTGAAGTTACGCTAATTGAAGGCTGGAAATAAAAATACGTGTTTATAAAGATGTTTATGTAAATAATAAATGGTGTATAATTACATAAATTAATTAACTCATGGCTCGACGGACAAAATTGAGGCCTGTACTGACCCAGGTAGATTTTGCTCAAAGAGTGTCACGTACTTAGCGCAATGATCCTGTTACTGCTATATCTGGCTTCCGAGATCGGATTCCGCTACTCCTTTATTTAAGTAGCTTCTCATTTGGAATCACGATGCTCGATTAACACCGGAATTGTGTTTTCGAACCGAGAATCGAACTCCAGATTTCTGTGTAGAGGGCAAGAGCGATAATCATTCCTCAAAGTGGGGGCTTGTCTAATTCAATATAATTTATTAAACCCTCCGTAGATGAGTAATTTCAGTTGCTCCCTAACGTAACCAAAAGGTCCATGATTTCCGATGATGCAACTGCATTCAGATAGGCCTATCGAATAGGATGCAGATTTTGCGGAATATGTATCTGTTACCAGTATGGTTGCAACACTGCAACAATTGGTTTCGATCATAATCGAAAGATCCTGAGTTTGGTTCCCAGTGTTGGCCTACTAAACATAGTTGTTCGGAATCTACGTTAAACCGATTGAAGGCGATGGAATCTGATAGAGACCAATGACAAAGACATCAGTTCACTTTAACCAGAGATCTTCGATTCAATAATATGCTTCCCCACCAATCAATGTGTACGTAGTCTAATGACGACGACTCGGGTTCATATCCTGTTCACTCAAACCGTCCTGACTTGAGTTAAGCCTGCCTCAGTCCCAGTAGCCACAAGCGAATGAGAAGATGGTACCGTACCTAGAATAAAAGTCCTAAACCCACTTTACTCATCATCCATTTCCTAGAGAGGTCAGTGAAGTAAAGTTTAGAAATGTAAATTAAAATATGTTACGTTTATTTTCTAGATACATTGTGATGTAGTTAGTTAGCGACACTGTAATTATACATTTAAAACATTTCACGTTAAGGATAGGTAGAAGGTACAGGCAGAAACACCTTTCAGTACAGTAAAATCCCTTCTTAGACATAGTCAATATTACTTCAGTAGAAACGTTACTGTGTACTTAGCAATAAGCACAGTGAGACCTATTGAGTGATTGAAGAAATCTTTGTGCATCTGCATCTGCTCCTTCGGTAGAGCATTTTTTAATAAACAAACAATATTATGTTGCAGTGAGCCTGCTTGTTGGAGATCTTCCTGGTACAACGAACAATAGGATGTAGCAGGATAGTAATAACGATGCTTGATAGTGGTTGTAATGAACCGTGTAGGGTGCGAGGCTGTTGATGAAGACTTTTAAAAGGTCTCACAAAGGACAGCCACATCTTTCACATATCCTTTTCTTTGATAGTTTCTTCCCATTTTCCTCTCTTTCTTTCTTCCTCTTCCAGTTGGCGTTTCACACTGCAGAAGAAGACATCCATCCTTGTGTGTTGGGTCAACAAACCTCACTCGGCAATCAGAACTTCTTTGGCGTCTGAGTTAGCGCTCGTTCTATCGTCATAGCTAATTGGACTTGGTCGACAGTACACCTCCGACAGAAGAAGTAGAAAAAAATAAATATCTCGTCTTTCTTTGCTTCTTTGTTTTTTTTATTCGTAGTTCTTTCATTCATTGAAAGAATCCTCACACGAGACACCCTCTATGGAGATGTCTGGAAAGTAAACAAACACTGTTGAAGACTTACAAATAAAGTATATTGGGATACTATGTTCACTCATTACGTATATAAATGAGTTGTCTTAACAGTAGGAATGAAAAGAATTTCTTAGTCAACTACATTCTCGCTATTACGGTGCTGACGTTTCCGTTTTAATGATTTGACGCCATCGTTTCAACAGATCTGAAGATGTCTAATTTGTTTTGACTGCAATCAATTTGTTGTTTCCTGTAGTTTCCAGTCTTGTCTTAAGTATTGAATACAGCCAAACCTCTACAGCACTGGAGATTAGAATCGCGGTGGGCCAAATCAACGCCTCTGCAAGTTGGACTAAAGTTCATTTCAATAAGTTCTGTTCATACTATTAAGTGATAAATGATTGATCGTGTCTATGCTATCGGGTTTACTGTACAAGTTAATAGTACAATTCTTATTCACATAGTTCGACAATACTCTAACATTTGGTAAATGGTCCTTTTCTTGATTGAGTGTATTCCATTGTATATTTTATCACCAAATCGTGCCACTGACATCAGTCTTACCTGTTTTCATGAAACTAGAGACAATTCCCACCCAACTCGTATAACTACCGCGAACCGCAGAAATTTGGAGAACGCAATTTTCAATGCAGTAATGAACAAACATTTGTGTTTCTCAATGAAGAACCAAGCGGCCGTAGCTCAGTTAGTAAACTAATAAAGTTAGTATTTTAAAGATCTTACGGTGGATCTCAGCGACAGGCCATCCTGACTGAGGATGTCCAGTATTTTCCCTTCTCAGTCACTTGAAAATAAGGTCCTGGTCGACTACTTTTCAACATCATCTTCCCTCCCAATTAAATTCCTATTTAACATGTCTTGAAATCGAGTCAACCGCCTCGTTTCCGTCAGCAACACAGGGCGAATTCCGAAATGGCACCTTGAATTAAAGCTATGGCGTTCTTCTTCCACAACCTTGAAATACACTAGAAGCAAGATAGTTAAGCCTACAGCCAAATTAAAAAAGAAAAAAAGTACTGTACATTCCGAAATACAATGATAGGCCGTCTTTAACTGTGATTACAATGAGCTCGTATCAGTAGAAAGTGTTAATAATAATTTTTATCAATGTAAGCTGTGTATATACACGCAGTTTCGGTGACTTCACGTACAGCTTCAAATGATCGTACATAAAAAAAGCTGTTTGTTAATGTTGCCGTTCAATTGTCAGCTGCCGCGTAAGGAAGGTTATAACTACAGCATTTAACGACAACGTGCTAATTAATACGTGAATAAAGTATTTTTTTCTTCTTTAGTAAGGGACAATTATGTTTTCTTTCGCTTGGTGGTGACATGACACAACAATAAAATACCCCTACTTTGCTTTTTTTATATAAAACCATTAATTTATATGAACAGACTAATAAATCTATCCAGGTCCTGTGGTCTATTGTCAAAGGTCAAGTAAACAATCCTAGCTAAGAGTTTTCTAAGTCTTCACCATGTGATTGTTGTGGCAGTATTTACAGAGTGTTTGTTACGTCATAGTGCGATGAGTTTCGAAAGCCCATAGGATCGAAACCAAGTCTGATAGACATACGATACGAAAGATGCAGCAAAAGAGAAAGTCGCTTGATACGAGTCTGTTGGAGAGAAATTGGAGAAGCTTCGCTCGTGATGGCCAGATATGGCATTTTTCCAGGGTTTCTCCTTAGCCGCACCAGACAAAATACCGAGACTGTCAGAAGAACCCACATCAACTACAATTGAAATACAGGTACATGTCCAAACTTTTAAAGAATGCTTTTCATTTATTTCCTAACTGTCACGTGTTTAATTGACAATGTGAAACTGTACTATGACTTTACGGACACACTGTAAGATTCTGACCGGTATCTTTAATGTCCGTTTCTCGGGAAGTTACGCTCGCCGAGGAACGCCAACTCTGATGGACTTGCGTCATAGTTATCAGTTTAGCAATGAATAATGTTTAATGTATATAGGGTTTCCACCCGTCCGGGAGTTGCAACAAGAGAGAGTTGTCATGACGTTGCTTGAGCTACTTTTTGTTATGTTTTCATTGAAAGACAGGGTAAATAAATAATTGCCTTCGTTCATTATTCGTTTTTGAATGTTATTATAGAATTGATAGCACCTCCTCATTAAAACTCGTGGGTTTTAACAGATAATTCAATTTAAATTTCTCATCCAAATAACTTATCCCTGATGCTCCATGAGTAGAATTTAAAATCTGTCCGGGAATCCAGAAATGAAAAGGTGGTAACTCTGAATGTATAATGCTATAATGTTGAAAGTTTAGCAATTGTACACAACGATACACTATTGAAGCTGTAATGTGTATGAAGACGCTGTGGAAAGGTGCACTGAAATTTCACTATTA
>JAGDQP010006589.1:41695-55153 GCA_022664845.1 Lepisma saccharinum | reverse complement strand
CTTAGTAAGAACTGAGAAATGGAGCATATTGGTTTAGACGAAATGGACGATCGAGGTTAAATGTTTGCTGTGGTAACCTTTCAACACTAGCCGATCACTCTAGGATCGTTACGTAGAGTTCGATGAAATTAACTCTCCATTACTTTTCAAATGTAATCAGTCTAATCACTGATTATAAAGCTTACGGAGGACCACAGTGACAGTCTATCCGAAACTGTTATTACATCTCACACAACCGAAGCTATTCGACAATACGAGAGGTAATAATCTTCCCTTCATGGCACAAATAAAATTAATGTTTACCTTTATACTGGCTTTTATGTCCGCTCCAAAAGGAAGCAAAGGTTGTTTTGACTCTTAAATATCTTCAGCTGGTTTTGAATTTCTAAACGAAGACAATTTTTCGGAGGTCTACAGTGAGAATGGAAAAAAAGGAGCGTCTTCATACACATTACAAAGAAAAACAAACATAACACAAGAAGCACGCAAAGGGTTGAAATGGGCACACTGCGACATCGATAGATTACTGTCCATCTTTCATTGGGGACACTTCAAAGAGAGGGTTCTATTTGATCTACTATATAAATGTATAACGCCCTTATCTATCCAACTCCCTTCTAAAGTAAACCCTCTTTCCATCACGCACTTCACATGCTCTCATATGCAAATCGCGTTTAAGAGCACATTAGTTTATTTCGCGTCTCTCCTTTACCCTTCTTTTTCCGTCTTTCTTGTACAGATATGTATGTGTGTGTGTGTCATACGGTAAGCTGTTGCTCCGCAGTGATTAAGTATGTCTGTCTATATGCGTGCACGAACGCATTTCCCGCGTTTAACCCCTTCTCAATGCAACCGTTCAGAACCCTTTTTCTCAATAAAAAAAATGAATGAGTAAAGAAGCGACAGTCCGGTCAAACAGACAAGTAAGATTTCCCCAGTGTAGCCATCTCTGGTTGATACTTTATTGTAATGAAAAGGAAAGATATGCATACGTTGAAGTAAAATATATTTAAGTGACCATACGCCCATTTTATTTTCGAGGTGGCTCAATAGTTTCACTTTGTCTCGATTTTTTTCATACTCCGATTTATCCCGGATTTCGTCAAGCTGACACTATTTATCCCAGTTTAGTAATTTTTTCTTGGTAGGCATCTATTTTCAAAGATCGGAAATTTAAAGCGGGATGTGACGTCTTCAATGACGACAGTATCACGATACTATTGTTATTATTATTATTAATAATAATAAAGGAATTTAAAGAAGTAATAAAAGAAAGGGCTTGGAATTGAAATTCTAGGATACTATACTCAGCGACCGATTTAAGGTGATTTAATTGGGATTATTGATTAAACCCCAAAACGGTGTATTTACTTAATGAATAATGTAATTTTATACAAAAGACTTAAGTTACGGAAATATTTCTGTGTTGTGAAAAATGAGTATTATTACGTGGCCTAAGCTCGTTACAAGTTTTAGGGATGAGGTCTTTCGGCGAGCAATCGGGAAGGGGATGAAACGGCGTTTGTGTAAGTACCATACCGACATTAACATTAATAAACTGAGAGAAACCCTAGAAAACCTCGGTCAACAGCAGGACTCAACCTGCTCGTCTCCCCATTGCCGTTCTGAAGTCCACGACGGTAGTTACTAAAACCGGGTAATTAAAGTTTCTTTAGCAGCTCCCGTCGTCCAGGGGCGAAGCTTCCAAATCTGCTCTGACCAAATACTTTCGTTGAATACTACCATGGTTTCCCATCAGATACACGAATCAAATGTTGGGATTGTACCTTGAACTAAAGTTTCTAACTCTCTCGCCCTGTTCCTACCAATACACCAAGAATAAAGCTTAGAAACTTACAATTTCAGTTTTCAAGAGGTTGTTTATTAATGGCTAACGCTCTCCCCCAATCCGAGCTGTTACGGATTCGATTCCTGTCCATTTAGTACATGATATCTATAGGAATATCCCTATGTGCGTAGATAGTACAGAATATTTAGGTAGAAATGGACGAAGGGTATTCCTGGCATAACTTCTTAGAATATTATAAGGATTATTCTATGTTTTAATTTATGAAATATCTCTAGAATATTCTGAAAGTATCCAGAAATAGCAAACATCTTATACATATATTTCTAGAATATTCGAAGTAATAATTCGCTCATCTTGGACATTCAGATATTCGTAGAATATTCCTGGATTTTCCAAGGGGTTATTCGTAGAACATACCTATGCTGTATGATCGTGGAGTTCCCACTGTCGGTGTTGATCCAGTATTGTGATGCCAACTAAGAGTCCCTTCGCACGAGGCTACTAGCAGCGCTTCGTAAATAAATTAGGGGGTTCACAGTTCACACGCAGCCAGTATCGCGCTGCAGCAGCGCTGCGAACTATTAGAGTAGCTGGATTCAAACCTGAATTGCGGCCACAAAAATAGCGCCGCTCTTCGCAGTAGAGAGTAGCACGTTCATGGCGCTGCCAACGGCCCAGTGTTGGGCCACCAACTCTCCATCTTAATGCCGCAATTCTCCATTTCACTGAGTTGTCTGCTGCAGAAAAACTTCTATCTCTTCGTCTAGTTTTCCTCTGCATTAGCAGCATTGCTAAAAGTACATTACTTTCTACATTCATGTTTACTGGAAGACTTTAAACCACCTACGCTCAACTAGGATTTCAAACGCGCGTTAATAGGGCTTCAAACGCTGGTTCTCTGCGTCAGTGACGTGCATGAGTAGTGCTGTAAAAGCTCTACCGATAAATCACCACGCAGCACCGCTAGTGGCCTCATCTGAAGGAAGCTTCTTGAATGTCCAAGAACTGGACTTCAATCTCAAAACCTGGATAAAGTGTTGATGAGAATCGTTGCTATGATCACCTAACACTCTTTGAATAATAAAAGCCATCTGGCATACCAAGGTTCTTTATGATCTGTAGAGCGAAATAGTATTGTCCAACTCTTAACAGATTTTACTTTCTTCCTACAAGTGCAATGAACTTGTAAATGTCGTAGAATTCGTAAAATAAATCTCTCCCTTATTTTCATAACGAAAATTTTGTGACCAATAAGGAAGAAACTATGTTTGTAGACATAGCTACTTTGAATTTTACTATCTGCATGCATCAAAGAATTCCTTTTAAACAAAAAGCATATAGTGTCCTCTTCTTCTTGTCTCTTTAGTAATAAATGGATTGTTTGTGCATCTAATGACAGTGTATGTGCATCCTTTTTCTTTCTAAGCACGGATCGTCACAGGAGTTATGACACTTGTGGTGGTGTTGTACAATATGCGCGTGATGCACGTGAATTGCGTGGAAAATGAACGCCGACAAACGATATTTTTTTTAAAAAAAGAACGAAACATTTTTTTTCTTCGTCTCTGATCTCTGCTGTCTTGTACCTGAATGACGTATGTAAATCAACGCCCTTCGACTTGTCGACGGCTGTCACACTGTGACGGTAATGATCTGTCGCGGGTGGAATAAGTAAAATATATAGCCAAGAGAGGATGAGATGAATGGTTTTTGGTTCCGTTAGCGTTTGCTTGCATCTTCAAGTTCGTCTTTTCTTTGCGTGATGTCTTCAGAGCGCGCGTGTATGGCTGTATGTACTCCGCACATTAGGTTTATCTTTTTCAGTACCTTGAACAATAGATTGTTGCTTTTTTCCATCACGAAAGGAATTCATACAAATCAGTTCCGGGATAGGATATGATCTGCACGTTCTAATCCTTTTAGTTATCTAGTGGGTCAGACAAGTAGCTTTGGTCAAACCTCGTTACATGTCTGAGGAATAATGTTCTTCAGCGAGGAGGAGTCAGGGAAGATAGAGGCCAGGACTTTTGTCTAGGTACTATACCGGCATTCGCGTGATGAAACTTGGGAGAAATGTAAGTCACTATGGTCTGCACCAGAACTAGAACTCGTGTGCTATCGAAGTGTCGATGTGAAATCCACTGTCTACGGGTTCTAGTCATTTGTATTAGATCGTGGTTCCTGTTTGAATTAAATTTTCTACCAACTGGGATTAATCAGCGGTAACGATCTTGTACCGTAATAGGGATTTTCTGGATTCGGCGGCTCGGTGTTTGTGATTGGCATATTGATTTGGGTTTTCATTGGTTTGCAGCGAGTGCTTGGCAAGAATGGACAACTGATATTAAAGCTAGGTTTGGGACCTTTCACTCCTTTTTCCAGGAAACAAATTGGAATCTTAAGGTAATGGAATCTTCACCAGGGTACGGACTTTAAACTACTGATAATTAAAATGAACTAAGTATATATGTTGCCTACTGACTCTGCTTTTAAAGTTACAGAGAACTACTTCTATTACTACCACTGGTACCGCCAATTCTACTCAGAGCTGAGACGGGTTAATCGGGTCAAGTTTAGGACCGGGTCTAGGCTTTAGACCCAATCTGACCCGGTGACTGGACTTAGAACCGCTAACCCAGAGAATAAAACAGAGTTTTTAATTATTTCCTTGCATTTGAACAGTGTTTCTGCCAGGACCTGAGATGTTACCCTCAGAGCACAAAAATACGACACTTATGTTTTCCAGAAAGGGTCAATCGGGTATAGTTTCGGACCGGGTCACAAAAAGTGACCCGGTTTCAGCTCTGGCTTCTACTACAATTCCTGGTTGTACTACTACTACTATTACTACTTCTACTATTAGTTCCATCCTTAATTCCTCAAGTGCAACTACCACTTCGTACAGACTTCGTTGTGTTTCTTTTTCTTCTTATTTTTATGGGCTAGTCTAGTAACTTTGGATTTCAGCCCGTCACGATTCGCCTTTAGCTGTTTGTCTGTTTATTGGAAAGTCTATACGGTTAATGTCATTATCTGTTAAGATATTCAGTCATTTGCGGCGATACCGTGGTAATTGGGAGCGGTTCTAACTCCAAAACTATGCATTTTCTAATAAAGAGGGGCATAATCAGTTTTATTCCTGAAATACTGGTATGTATTTTTGACATATTCTGAGTATATTGTCACCTTGGAACCAGCAGGTACTATATCCACTTTTTGGCAAATTAGAGTTAACGTTACAGTCATAAACCTTTTACCGAAGGGCATCAACCCCCAAAATAATATCTCACAAAACGACCTCCAAGTGGCTAGAAATGAAATGAGTTTATACAGGCCAGTTTAAATGGAATTTCAAACTTTAAAACTATTTTTTTATCAAAAGTAGTAAAAGTGGGCATAGTACCTGCTGGTTCCATGGTGACGATGTATAGTACCGTAATTTCCTAACGAATAACATAGGGATATTTGAAACATAACTTTCAATGCTTAAGATTGGTGTTCTCAGCACCCCGAATTACCAGTATTTATTCAGTTGTTCTGTGGTTTGACTGAAAACAGGGAACGGGACACAGTTATCAATATTTGGTCAACTGGATACGAGAAATCGGTGGGTTTCACCAGCTTTCGTTAAGAATTAACGAATCCTTAAGAAACTTTAAAGAGTTTAACAATTCATTAAAATAATTAACTGACAATTAGATAATTTTTTAAAGGAATTTTAATGAAACCCACGAAATGAATGAAAACACTTATCTCCTGGGAAGACAAACATGTCGTATGATATCTTTTTTAAGAGTTCCGTAATATAATCTTAGGAAAAGAGGGTAACACCTTTCACTATACTAACACCCAAGAAGCATCAAAGAAGACTGGACTCAAGGTGGTTTGTACCAGGATTTCATCACTGGATGTATTATCTCTTTATAGGCTGCGAAATCAAAGGAAATTAAGAAATATATTCGTTCAGTGAATGACCAAGTTCGGGGAGAATGATTTCTTTACAAGGAACCGCATATCAGAAGTCTTAAATTTAATCCAGAAGACAAATGCGAAAAGGAAATTAGCTTTTGGGTGTGGTCATCTAGATTTTACTGACAACCGGAAGTGCATGTGTGCATGTACAAGTACATGAATATCCACGTATTTATTTGAATATACATACGTAGATATGTGTATGTGCTTGTCTTCATGTAGGTTGTGTGTGTGTGTGTGTGCTTATGCAGCGTGTGGCTCATGTGTGTTTATATTCTCGTGCATAAGAGGTCATCGACATAACGTTATGAAAAGGGGAGGTCCGTCTGTCTATCTGTCATGTCCACCCGCAAGTAATTTAACATATTTGTCCTTTCCACCCAGGTTATGCCTTCGACGCATATGTAAAAGTCAGACAGCAGTGTGGGAATGCACCTTGTTGTACTTCCTTGGAGGTCTGGGAATTGTTGGCTACGTAATATAGAATGATGATAATGATTGACCTTGATCTTTTCAAAGAAAATAACATTGAGAAGGTTACAAATTTCTCATGAAACAAAATCACACAAGCTATGAACGGAATACGCATTAACAATTAAAATGTAGGGTAAAACGGGGTAATTAGCACCAATTTTGGAGGGAATCGGCGTAAAATTCCAGATAATAAGTTAATTGAGCGAGTGTGAATGCAACATACATGTTCGTCACATGTAAACATTCATCATACAACACGCCAGAGTAAAAAATATTTTTGTGTTTGTATACCAACATGAAAAATAATAAAAAAAAATATAACACGTGTTTCAGTTGTGCTTATTACCCCGGCTCTAGGGTATTAAGCACATAGTGGTAAATCTTCGAGGTATTAAGCATACACTTGAAACGTGCACGCCTTAACAAGCACAATATCATTAAAATATGAAGGCTTTATAATCCTGTACAAGTACACAGTTTGGTGTTTAAGATGTTGGATAACACAATAGAACGAAATAGAATACAAATATACATAAGAACAAAAAACTTATCATTAAAGGCCTTAGCGTGTCACAGGCTTAGTCCAGGATAGGATGTTGGAAGGTAGAGCGACTAGTTTGTATGTACAAGTCCGGTATTTACCTGGTGTGACACGAAAATCCCTGGAGAAACCTATGATGGTGGGTGGCCACTGGCACTTCATCAGTTTCATTCTCTCTGGTATCCACAACAGTCCTACTGGACTCATATATTTTTCACAGTGGTTTATCTGATGCTAAACAAGCCTTAATATCGCGTTGCACATCACATCCCTTTTAAATGGCCAGTGGTACGGAATCCACTTTCAAAATATATAAAAAAAAAAACCTCATGCTACTCCTATGAGGAGACAATTTTTGCCTCGTCTGCATTAGCATATGTCTACGTACACCTAATTTATTGAAATAGGGTCATACGGGATATATATATATATATATATATATTTTGTTGGAAAAGCGCTTATATAAATAAAAAAGTTGAATAGATAGAATATTGAAAGTTTGCCGAAACTAGGAACTGCGTATGATAATGACTCATAATGACAACTCATATTTTGGCAAAGGAATATTATGTGATGCAATGTCGCGATCAGTTTTATCTTGGATTCGAGATAATGTGAACATGATGTGGGGAAGTGAGATCACGGTACCACATTGCAATATTTTCCTACTAATTGCTGAGGAAATGTGATGATTTTTTTTTTCGTCGATTTATAACTACGGATGACACATGGGTATTTTTACTACACTTCAAAAACGAAACAGCAGTCAAGGTCGTGGAAACGTCCTCCAAAGGAGGCCATGCGTGTGAAGTCTGCCTGAAAGATTTGGTATATTTTTTGGGGTGGTTGCAAAAGGTATCCTTCTCATTGACTACCTTCTGCCAGGTAAAACCAATACTAGTGAATACCATACGTAACTCTTGGACAAACTAAATGAAAAATATAGCTGCAAAATGGCCTGGTTTAGCAAAGAAGAAAATCATCTTGAATCACGACAATGCTTGCCCCCATATAAGTATCGTTGCAATGGCAAGAATCAATACCTTTTTTTTAAATATAATTTTATGTCACACCCTACTTATTCGCTAGGTGGCTCCCATGGTTCCACCTGACTCCATGAGACTTCCATCTCTTCTCGAAATTAAAACAATACTTTGTTTGACCTCAAGTTTCTTCAGACGAAGAGCTTCATGCATCGATGTAACAGTTTTTTGTAGGCGTGGAGGAATCTGTTTTCAACAATAAATTAAAGCATCGTTTAACTAAATGTATTAGTGTACAGAGAGACCACAGAGAACCATATACAAAAGTAGTCTGTATTCATACGTAGGTACGCATTCCTTTCTATGATCAATACTGTTTAGGGCATGGTTGTGAGGAAAATGTTATAGTTCTTTATCTTTTAAATTTTACTGCGGTATTCAACTCTTCTGGTCAAGAGGCTACATACAATCGCGGACTTCAAGTCAGCATTTGGACAGTCGCAAGCCTTGCAGTTTCACTAGATTTTCCTACTCTTAACAGAAGAATGCCGGCATGGTACCTGGGCACAGGCCCTGCCTGCTACGTTCCTCTTTCCTCGGAAAGATTGCTCGTTGACGGACACTCTTTCTCACCTGGCCACAAATGTACATGAAATAAAACTCCACGTTTACAGGAAAGCAAAATTTGTCTTTTTCTTTTACTGTGAAGGAAGAAAAGAAGAATGTACAGGATAGAAGGCCATCTCTCTTCTTGATGTCCACATGTGAAAGTCGCCGTTGAGACTATGAAGATTGGGGCTAATAGGACACGGACGTTGATTCCGACCTCTGACCTGAAATTGACCCGTATCTTCCATCGAAACCCCCAAAGCCATCAAAACACACACACACAAAATGCCGCACATCCTGGAGACAGGAATGAACGGACAATTACTTTTAATCACCATGCTTCTTAATTGTCCACTTTGTAATGGTATTCTTGACTAACTTCTACGTATTCTTTCCTGTATGGAAGTATTCTATTAGCGTAAAAAAATCATGTTAACACAAATTATTCTCTGTAACATTGTACGCTTCATTGAACACGTGGAAAGTTGATATAATTAGCCTTACACCTTCTTTCATACAGGCCTACAATGCCTTGAAACCAGGGAAACTAATGTGATTCTCTAGGGCTTCCCATTGCTTTCTGCATTCCAGTAAGGAAAATATCCAAAGTGCCAATGTGCATTTTTCAGTCAAGCCGATATTTTCACCGTCTGCCTCAGATAGGTAATCAGGAAAATGCTTCGCGACACCGTGGTTTCATTTCGAGTTTCCAACCCTATAGCCTTTCTAAATCCCTCCGTCCTGACTGTAGTTTTTCGAGAAATTTTATTCTGTCAAATCAGGCAAATGCCTCGATGATACCTGCAAACTAGGCCCTGGCCGACAACCTTCCAGCGTCTCCTCCCCTATTATATCCCGGCATGAACTTGAGATACGTAAGGGCTATAAAATAAATTCAAATTCATATTCAAGATCCCTCTATTAACTGCAAAACAACACTACTGATGTCGGTTCGTACCGGGAATATTTCCGGTACCAACCATATCTAGTAGTGGACATTTCCCCATCCTCCACTGGAAGTCACACCTACTGGAAGACCAGTAGTAACTCCATCAAAGTTGACATAGCGTCTTGTTTTATTCTTGTAGTGAGAAAAGTTCTCATGTCCATCAGTCATATTCACTTTTGTATCGAACATTTTTTAAAAATCTTTTAGCGAGAAAAAGTGATGTGACTTCATAGGTCACTTGGTTAAGGCAAAAGACTGTCACCAAGAGGATCTGGGTTCAATCCACACTATCGCCAACTATTTTACTGCTTTCCTAGGAACCCAGAACAGCTAATTTGAAAAAATAAGACTTTTAACTTGGAAAACACAGCTTGTTCACATTCTTGTGCGCAAATTATACAAAAATGCTCAAAATTTGTTCTTGTTATGGGCGTGAAAGATCTTTTGCAACTGTTTTAGTGTGTCCTTGTGAGTTGAATTCATTTTATGGCCTTTAGACATCTATGGCTCAGGTCAGGGTAGGGTAGGGAATGAGTCGGCCACGACCTAAGTTGAAAGTACCATCTCGACATGTACCTAAGGAAAAAGCCTAGAAAAACCTTCGCCAGGATGGGTCGGTCACTGGTATCGAGCTCAGGGCTTCCGAATGCCAAACCTATGTTCTAGTAACTGAGCTACGTCCGCTCGGTATGCTCTCCTGTACTCCTGTGTATTAGCATGTTTTTTTTTCTCCGATAACCTTTCATATCGAAAAGCTGTCGGCTTTGTCAGAGAAGTAATGGTAACGAATATCTGTTGAATTCTAGTCCCATCATCAACCATTGCTTAAGACATTTAGCTCGGGTGATTGTGATGGGTTTATATTAATAAATGTAATTAATGTTAACACACTTTGTCCTTTGTGAATTTCTTGCTGTCTAAAACTTAAAACGAAAACTTGCGTGTTAAGAACAATTTCATTTTTATTATCATCATTAAATTTCATTGCTGCACCAAATTATCTACCATAAAAGACAAAACTAAATGCTCAAATTTTCAAGCTATGTTTCACTGCGTGATAATTTTGTTTGTTTTGTTTTTAAGATAAATTTTCTATGTACAGTTAAGTCTAAACACAAAAACAATAATTGAGGTTGCTGTTATATAATTATCAGTAACAAAAATAAAAAAAGAAAAAGATTGAACTTCCTGTGTTTTGTTGTGTAGATACTGCTATTACTTCTAACATTTTTATTATTTCTTCTGAAATTTAGGAACAATTGTTAGTATGTTTTCAGAAAGAAAAACATTGATACAGTCAGAAACTAATCACATTAGGTAGGATCTATTTTCAGTGTTAGGATATCGTGCCCAGGAATCCCAAAATCAACATGAAGGGTCAGTCACTCAAACACTCACACGAAAATGAATATGACAGACAACTGCTTCTGAATTACGTGTATATGCAGTTGTCACGATATAGTCCTTACTGAAATAAAAACAAAAGACATGCATATAGAAAACATAAAATAATAACTTTTTTTTGGAAAGAAAGAAAAAAAAGGTCAGAATGAATTTCATTCACCCCGATGCGTAATATAAAGGCGTTTTCGTTCATCACGAAAAATCTATTTCCTTCTAAATATTCAACAAGCCTTCAGGGTATATTCGTGGTACTTAATTTCGAATCTTCACTCCCTACAAATTACCCAAAAGACACAGTTGTATTTTTCTTCCTACCTTCTGTTTCTTTTTTTGTCATGTATTTCTCTCTCTCTCTCTCTATATATATATATAAACGCGATGCAAAGAGGTCTGTGCATTTTCTTTGTTACCTTCCGTGAGGAATAATCAGGCCTTTGAGTGTCTAATGTTCGAACACGCGATGCAGAAAACTGTAAACATCTCTTCTTTTTCTTATACTTTTTTAATTAAAAATTAAATCCATCCAAACACCCAGCTATGGATCGTAAATGGCACAAATGGTCTACTTCAGAGGATCGTTTTAAAGAGGCTTCATTGAATGTATATTTATGGTCTTTAGCAGTGTTTGAAGTTTATAAATTATCATATTTTCTGTTTTAAAATTCACGTTATCCGTCTAATTGTTCGATTTGCGCTGGACGCGAACTCAAGCCTTTCGGAATGCAAAGTAAAAGCTCTACCAATTGAGCCACAACCGATTGATTTGTTATGATCTCTAACACTTTCTTAAGTCTTATTTTATTTTAAAACATGGTGCAATCTAACAAAAGGAGGGGAAAGTGTGTCTGCCACAGCGCATCTATTGCCTCATGTTTGTAGATACTGTGTTATTTTTGAGAAAGCCACGGCTGTGTGTGTGTGTGTGTGTGTGTGTGTTGTACGTATATTGCAAAATGCTCTTTTTGGTAATTGTCTTTCTTGTTTCTTTTGCTTATAGGAAGAGGAAGGATTTGGGGGAGGAGTTCCTGGTGCCCCCTAGGTCCGCCACCCCCGCCCGTATGTCCGAGATGCCAGAGAGTGAAGACGGTGTCCGATCTTACTACGAACACCCTCTCACGGCAGCCACTACTGCAATGCTGAATCTGGGATCTGAGGACCAGGCATCCGCCATGAGTTTTATCTACGATTATTACAACAAAATTCCTACTCTCGTGGACAAGGAGAAAGCTCTGGGTGAACTCTGGCAGTAAGTTCCTATTTTATGTTTTTCATTTTACTTTTTAAAATGTATGTAAGTGTTACATTAAGGAAAAAGGTAAAGTGATGGGCTTATTGTGTTCACCGTGATTAACGATTTAGTATTTGGGGGCTACAGAACAAGTCAACTTGCATAGTAAGTTCATGTGCCTTAGTCCAGGCGTGAGCCTTAGATTATGAATACGTTAAGTTATTGTAATCATAACCTGAAACGAAAAGTGAGTTCAAAATTTGAATTAGAACTTACTTATGCTCTTTAGACATCTGTGGCTCAGTCTTGAATAGGGTAGGAGAAAGTATCCGGCCAGGGTCAAAGTAGAAGGTACCATCCCGGTATTTGTCTGGTGTGACTGAGGAATAACCTAAGTCAGGATAGTCGAGGTTCACTTTTTCTTCAACTTTGAGAACGTTCAAAAAAGTTCAGTAAAGAAACAATAAGATATTAGGAATTAGATTCAAATGCCAAATTGATCTTAATTTTGTTGATGTTTCCTCATGCGTTGAATATTTTTAATTCCGTGATTTATTCTAAATTTTCAAATCAGGTAATCTAAGACTAAAATTACTCGCTTTGGCTTTAAAAACCTATAAGAATGTACGCGTTACATGTTACAATTTGAATTTTTGAATTTTATTTTAAGGCCTTTGCATCTCTGACTCAGGCTGGGATGGATTAGGTAGATAATCAGGAAACCCAGGGCGTTTCCATGCATTCGTCTGACGAAATTAGAGTGGCAGAATGTTAAGACATGTTAGAAACCCTTTCTACTTCTCTGCACTGTTTGTTAGTGTTCTCAGTTGATAAGTAATTATCTTGTTATCTTCAAATCGAGAGGCTTTGGATTCAAACCTCTGGTGGGACGTAAGTGGTTCGGGATCAACTGAAGACTGTTGGTCACAACATGAAGGATAATATCAAGCCACCCAGCCCTGTGATCCAGTCAGCCATGGACTTCAATTCAACAATTAGGAGGCACATGTATTCGAGCCCATTTGTCGACATACTGACTGGGATTTTCCAGGGTTTCAATAAATTTCACCAGGCTGGGATACTGGGATGATACCTCAATTCTGGTCCTGGCCGCTACTTTCCCGTTCCTTGTTTCCCGGAAAGGTGACCTCCGAGGGAAGTCATCCCTCATACATAAAACCTTAGGCCAAAAGTTGACAGAAATAAATTGTAAACTACATTTTCCCGTAGAGACTTTGTGTTAGAGAACTCATGATCTTCACTGCGTATGTTTTATTCATCTATCAGTTTTTGTGGGAAATATATTTGATCTTGAGTTATTTCTCTGCATGAAACAGTTAAAGCTTAACAAAGATTGATGTTGAATATTGCCTCGATTTTTATAAAATAATGTATATGCCGATAAAGTAAATTATAAGGATTGTCAATATTCAAGAATTCATTCTTGACTTGAAACTTAGCAATAATAATAATAATAATATAAGAAAT
>JAGDQP010006589.1:21431-36695 GCA_022664845.1 Lepisma saccharinum | reverse complement strand
ATTAATACCTCGACCCGGTCAGTTGAATAACACTGGTCTAGAACATGCATCAAGATATAATCAAAACAACCAGACTGAAGAACTTTGAAAATTACATTAACTTTCAATTACTGCTGTTGATTTTCTACTGTACATATAACACCGTATATCTATCTATAGGATGGCTTAGAACCCGGGACTCACACATGTTTTATATTAGGAACTTTCTTTTAAGCTTGGTTGCTTCTGAAATTCTGCTTCCACGTAGGGAACCTTCCATTGTGAGAGGTTACTTTTCCAACTTTTTATTTCGTGGCACTTATAATCATTTAATCGTGGTCCTCATAAGGGTTGACCTCAACCTCACATATTTCCTACCCTTCACTGCGCGAGGGTGAAAGACAGGTTGTAATGTGAGGGAGAGTCGGGCTAACGGCGAAGTTAAAACATGAGAGCGAGGATGAATGAGGATGTGAATGAAGCCCTGAGGACGTGTAGGGCCAAATAAAGGCGTGAGGATGAGGGCAAAGCTGAGACATGAGGACTAGAGAAGTGTGACTAAAGTGAATAACCGCTATAAAATTATTGATCCGTATTACACGACATTCGGCATAGAGTCCATAATGGAGTTCAAACTAGTTTTGTGCAATTTTGCAAAACCTGTTTTTTATTATAAAGGAATACAATCTTTAAAACTAGTGTGCAGTATTATTCAGGTGCACTTGAATCAGAAATTTAGAAGAAAGGTAATGATCATTGCAGGACATACTAATCTTTGTCGATTTTAAAAGGAAGTATCACTGTTGTAAATCATTAATTACAAAAAACGTGAAATACGGGTTTACAGCTTTCGTGGTCATTTGTGATATTTGTAGCTTTGACAGGTTAATTTGAATAAAATATAGGTACTTCGGTTGAAAAAGAAGAAACATCCGCACTAGTTTATTTTATGTGGTGAAACTAAGACCTACGAATATTTAATTAGTGGAAACAAATATGGCTGAGTCACTTTTCTTTTGTTTCTTTAGCCCACCATTTTTTTTACTAAACTTTAGGGTCAAAATTCGCGTTTGTAAATTGGCTGTAAAAACTGTCAACATTTTTTCTTGAACCAGTGTGTGAGAATACTTTGAATGAAACAAGTTATATATATATATATATATATATAATTAATTTCACACCTTCACTTCAATACCTGATGCTCCCTAATTGGAGAAATGAAAGTGGAAACGTAGTTCTGTAGTTTTTTCAGAAAGTACTTGTATTGCCAAATAAAGGTATTGGAATACATCACACCATTTCTTTGGTCAATGACTCTCCAGAAACCAAGATGGAAGTTTAGAGGTGGTGGTTTGTGTGTTTGCTAGTTCGGGGTCGACGAGAGACATAGAGAGAGAGAGAGAATCGCCAAGAGAAGAAATTAGCGAGATATGGGATTTTTTTTTAAAGAGTGGGGGAAATGGTTGTTTGAGGGTGTACATATCGTATGTCAAAAGAGTGCAGTAACGCCTTCATTAGCGAAAAGAAAACAGATATTCAAAGAAAACTTGTTACACACTTCGATGCGTGACTAACACTATTAATTTGATACGTCACTTTCTCTTTGTCGTGCTTTCTTGTCTTTTCTTTTTACCTAACCCTTAAAATATGTTAAGTTATTTGCCGTCAGAGCAATCCAGTAGGAGGAAATTAAATTATGTTTCGGCTTCAGGAAATGTTAGATCCATAATTGTCTCTACTGCCGGATCAATGTAATATCCTTATGACTCAGAATCAATAGAACTTCCCGTGTATTCCTCAGGTTATCCAAATTAGAAGTACGGGTACCGAGAAATAGAGTAAAATTGTCATATGTGTTTGGTACTTCAATAATGAGTGGTGATAAATGGACTTCTACGGAGACGTTCAGGGTTCTAAGTCCATTCTTGCCATGAATTGTGCCAGACCTCCAAATTATCGAACATCCTTAACTTTAGAAATGTACGGTTCAAAATCGATAGAAACTTCAAAAAAAGTTTTAAAACCGTGCTAACCCTCTCAATTTTGGCTTTACACCCCTATACTGAAAATTCTGGCAGAAACACTGATTTTCACCACACGAAACCCCAATTTTTTTCATAAAAAAAACGTGTATAACATAAATATTCGGAAAATGTATATTAAAATTCTTCAACAAGTACGAAACATTATCTAACTATGGAATATGTAGAAGTATGTTGTCTCATACAGTAGTGCGTGATGTCTTGTAATTCACCATTATTTAAATATGGAACAACTCTTCATCAGATTTTATTCAGTGGAAAATCTCTCATTGTTACAGGCTGAGTGCACTGTACATAAATACTGTAAAGAAATAGTAAAGCGTTACCAAATCGAAAATTACGTCACTGAACCCAAATATGAAATCAGTTGGTGTTTAACTGCTTTTGGATAGGCCCTAGTATGCATTATAGGCTGAGTACATATAGCGCATAAATAACATATGAGAATGTTGTAGTCTCAACAAATTAAAAGCGTATAAATGGAGACCTCTAAACCCAAATTTGGAATTTAGTTTCTCTGTTTTAGTTTAGACGCTAGGCTCCGTTACAGAGAGATGGCCGATAAGGTGTTTTTTTGGGGGGAGGGATTATAAAATAATATCGAAGGTATGATTCTCCTATAGAGATTAATGTTTCATTCGTGGCTAGAATAATAATTAATTTTCTTCAACTATAGTTTGTAGTTTCATTCCTTACTACATTTAAACATGATTATCTTTGGTATAGTGCCCGCAGTGGAAGGTTTAATTATTTTTATTCTTCATACAACATTTTTGTCGTAAAGACACCGAGGAGTCGTTGCTCATTTAAATATATACGTAATATTTCTTTTATTTAACAATGTAACTGTATGCTATGATGGATGGAATATATATACAATTGACCTTGTAAACTTTCGTATATAAATTTTGCTGATGATTTTCATTTCAAAAGGAATTAAATGATCTCATTTGTAAGAAAAGTCTGTTTAGTAAAATTTATTTCTTACATCATTGTCCAAGTAGCAACATATATGCTGAAAATATTTCTTTTTTAAATATTAAAAAAAAAAAATACTTTTCGGTTTAAATGAACAAAAAATACAACTTCTTTAATTAACAAAATGATGGGATTAATCTCAAGATTTTTTTTTTTTTTTTTTTGCTTAATCAGATAACAGAAGTATTCATTATACAAACCTTATATTATCCTGATGAAAAATTTATCTGGGAGCAAAACCAGAACGTAATTCATTTCTTTAGAAGAGAAAAGGATGGAGGAGAGAGAGAGAGAGAGAGAGAGAGAGAGAGAAGAGGAGGAGGAAAAGAGGTTGGTTGGTCCGTTTCATTACTAAAGGCAAGTAAAGTTTCCAATGGATTTTTAGAAGAAAAAAAAAAGAAAATATACGAGAAGATAAGTAATTTTTTGTACAGGCTTGAAACACTGATAGCTGTTGGTTCTCTTCCTCTTCGAATTGCTCCTTTAATTTACAGGAAGCAGGAGGAGCCGTCTCTCTATTAGGCGTCTCATTTAAGTTCATTTCTATGGATAAGAAGGAGGAGTTTTTTAACCGTAAAAACACAACTCTTCATAAATCTTCGACAGGCTCCAACACTCTCACACGATGGTGATTTTAACGATGGGTAGAAACAGGAATTTTTGTGGTAAAAATATTTCTTAAAAATTACAAATTAGTCTCAGCGTCGCTTCAGGACAAAAATTAACGATTTTGAGGTTTCTTTTTCTGTATCCCTTCCTGTTATCATATATATGTTTTTTTTCACATGTCCTAAGGAAATATATGGAAGAAATATGAATATGTTTGACAGCTGTTACTGATACTCTAATGTGTACAGCAGAAATCCAAAAGAGAGGCCACACTGTTCTTGACTCTGCCCACAATATTTTAAGAAATGCAGTATGATTCATGAATATACCTTTTAGCTTTTATTGAGTAGGCCTATCTTAATTTGCAGTATTTATCTTTTTTCGTTATATCAATACTTATTCTTGCTATGGCTCCAGATAATTCACGGGTTACTGTATTTCCTTGTTCCTGGCTATATATTCTGTGCTTTCAATAACTGCAATTAATACATATGTTTCATTCCATCATGGTTGCTAAGCCGTAGAGAAAGGGGCCGTTGGGATGACCCATCTTCGGGATGACAATATTAGAAGGAAGCTTTGAGAGGGAGACGTCCGTGATGAAAACTGGCTTCATCTTACTCAAGATAATGTCCAATGGCGAACGTTTGCTACTGCGGCGATGAACTTGCGAGTTCCTTAAACCATAGAGTTACTCAGTTAATACGTATGTTGTAATTAGGGAAAGATATTGCAAAGCAAAGAGGCGTAATTGAATATATTATTTTCGAAGGACACTAGTCAACATATACTTGCAGTCAATTGAAGTGCATTGTTTAATACAAAAAGTAAGAGATATTTCTGAAAACAGATTTTCTATCTTTAATTAACAAGATATACTAATTGTGACTTTGCACGCACATTAGTTCTCTTCTGTCTTTGTATTGTGCGTGCCTTAATGCTGAGTATTTGTACGTTATCTTAAACCACAAGACTTTGGGCGACAAGGATCAGGAAATAAAAAATTGTGCCTCAAGTTTCATTATCCATAATTAGGTGCTTTGGAGAAAACAACAAACAATAGCACAGAATTACACACACAAATACATTTCTGGCGTCTACACGACGAGATGCATTTAGACACAGTATTTCTTCTTTTTTTCATTTCTGTTGTGTCATCAGATGCCAAAATATCTGTGTATTCTGGATTCATAGAAAGATTATACTTGGCTGTCCTCTTTCTTTTAAATTCAAAATCATGCTCAAATAAGTTTATCCAGAAACCTACATTTGCCATAAATCTCATAATCACATTGAAGTGAAAGGCAATTGCAAACCATCACCAGTTCAGCTCGCTCAGCGGCCTTCGAGTCATAGACCTGCTTCCGAGACTAACTTCAAATACACCTCAGAGGCCATTTGGCATTAAGAACATATATAGGGAAGTAATAATTTTGGAAGGAACCCATCCTGGCCTTATTCAGGCTAAATGGTGACCAAGTTAATTTTGGTAGTGCGACGAAGGGAAATTATGAAACACCTCAACTTGACTTCTATTTTGAGGTCTTTTAGCATCTTTGGTTCAGGATGAGATGGGCTAAGTAGAGGATTGGGAAGATATCGGCCAGGGTGTTTCTTAAGGTACCATCACGACATTCTCCTTGTAGGGTAACTTGTTACTTGTGAATGTGAACTAAAAGGTTAACAGTAACAAGTTGTATATAATGATAATTAAGTAATTTGTCTTGTTATGTTGATACGAAGTAACAATGACTGAGAAAAAGTGCGAATTAAAAGTGTATTAAGATGTAAAGCTGTGTGTAGCCATAAACTTATGGTTCGAGCCGCTGTAAAGAATAAAAAGAAAGAGAACTAAAATAAAAAAGGACTTCCGGTCAGACGGCGGATTTTTGCTACCGCCCAAATTATAGAGCAGTTTTAACATACATTTTTTACAAGTTTTTCGGCCTCAATCAGAAGAAAATTACAGTAGTTTTATCCATAAATACTACAGTATTTTATAAAACAGTTTTTTACTACAAAAATTCAAATTAATATTGTGAAATACAACAAAAATGACGAGGACTATATTTTATAGAGTTGAAGACCAAATATGGCGGACAGTAACCATAACAACTTGTCAATAACTTCAATATATTATAGACGATCGACTGTAAGACAGTTTAATTATCAATATTTTAAAAAGGCAATTGTAAAACGATTTCGCACTGGGTATGACCATTAAGAGTAAAGCCCGCGATAGCAACCAAAGGGCTAAAGACTAAGACCAAAAGAAAATAGAAAGTGATGGAATGAAATGAATCTCGAATGATTTCAACCTTAAACAGATTGATTAATCTTTCATGTTTGTGTGTAGTTAATGGTTCATAAAAGAGAATATGAGTCCGTTATTTGTTACACATTAAAGACAGTAAATCTTATTCGTAAGTTGCATCCAAGAAAATAATACATAATTTTCTTCAAATAGAACGTTAATATTATTGTTTTATTAACTTAACGGTAGTTATCAGTAGGCAAACAATCCTGTCTTAGTTTGTCATATCTAATATATGTTACGGATAAATATTGAACCCGAGGAAAACAAATCTTGAATCGATCTAATATCTTTGCCCTTCCGACTATGATTATGCTAGCTTTGTAAAATAGAAAAGAACCGTAACATCCTGGTGAAACTGAGGGGAAACCTGCAAAACCTTAGTTAGGATGATCAGCCGTGGGGTTTGAATCCACCTGCCCACCCATTGTCGGTCAGAAGTCCGCGACATTACCACGTGAACCACGAGGGTTGGGTAAAGGGAACACCTCAAGTCAGGATAGGCGGTGGGCGCGAACCCACGATCTCTTAAATTCGAAGCCAACTATTACTGCTCTTCATTGTTTGCAAAATTATCCATCTTATACATAAAATAATAGAGTACGTAGACATAGTTTTATATTCAATTAAAATTCAATTCATACTAAATTGTTCATTTTAGTAGAACCCTTCATGAACAGAATACTCCTTCATTTTTAACTTAACATTTTGGTTCATATGATATTACATTTTTGGAAAACTATATTGCACAGCTGTGCATTTAGTGTAGTTATAAAGGACATAATTAACTGTTACTGATAGAGAATTTCAGTTTTGCTAGAGGCAGTCAGCAGGTAACAACAATAACTGGACAGTCTAGGTATGTCAGTTAAGTGGCTGTCGTGCTCCAAATTAAACGATGATCCATATTTTCTCTTCTTTATCACTTTCTTTCATTCATCATGATGAAATAATATTTACATTGCCTACTGGTCACTTTGGGATTTCTTGTTTTATGTTTCATTCATTTGATTGGTTGATGGTGTCTTTCAAAATATAATTATACTATCACGAACAGTAATCATAAGGTCTTCTTCCGCTTCTTCAAGAAGGGACAATGGAATGTCATTGAAGAGACCGGTTTGCAGGGCGTAAACAAAACACCATCTCGGGAAATTTTGGTGGATGATGAGAGAAGAAGAAGAGAAAGAACGAAAGGAAAGGAAGGAAGGAAGAACTGGACCGGTTTTGGTTTTCAAGAGGGCGCTCAAGTCATCAATGGATAGAGCGAGAGATGGAGAGGACTCTTCTGTGGGAATTTCCTTTTTGTTTTTCTCTCTCTTTTTTTTAATCTTCTTTCTCGGAATGATGTAGCAAGATCCTTATGCACGCACAACAGCCCAACACGGCTAGCCAGCCTGGATGAGAGACAAACTTGTTCGTTCTCTTCTGCCAGACAATCTGGAGACAGATATTATCCTCTCCATAACACCACCAGTGCAACCTTGCAGTGTAGCCAACCGTGAACTGTTATCGACACACAAGTACATTATTGTGACAGAACAATTAAAGCATTTGCTCTTGAGTTACGTCAGTACTTGTGGAATTAGAAATCAGAAGAAAGACTGACTCGGGAATTAATTATATCAACTTTGTGATTAATGTGGACTCTATTACTTTTATTGGTAACACATCATATTGTAACTGCAAATTCACATATCAGCGGATTGTCTCCTATATGTACGCTTTAATTATCTCAGACTAAGTGTTCAATGAGTCGCAAAAGTTGAAAGCTTTGGTTAAGGTCAGGATAGGATAGTAGAAAGGATGCAAGAAGGAGTCGGTCAGGGTCTAAGTTGAAGGTACCTGTTATTTACCTGCTGTGACTGGTGAAATATCATGGCAGAAACTCAGTCACGATGGTCGGCCGCTGGTATCGAACCCAAGACGTCCCAAAGTCGAAGCCGACGCTCTACCAACTGAGCCATGGCCACTGGGTCGTTAACATTTGAATTTACAATAAATGACCAAATGAATATTCATATCCTAGCTTATGATTGCAAGCCCTGATCTTGTGATTATGCTTTCTACCAAAAGTATATACATAAGAGAAAAAAATGGCCACAAGAAGGATCACAGCAGCTTGTCAAGGATATGCACGAAGTTCGAATTTTAGGTTTCTAAAAGAGCGATACCCGCGGTCTTTTGTTTTAGTAGCAGATTTTTGTATTTTTTGAAATTAAACTTTTTTTTTGTTCAAAGCCCAGTTTCGCTTAACCATACCAAAGTTCGGTATTTCTCGCAAAAGGGAAAAGCATTTGAACCATATTCTAAGAATATTCCTACAAGCTCGTTTGGAAAATCTATATAGGGGAAACCATACAGTTGTCGACACCCACCCAATTAGTAATTGGCACTTTCCTTACTTCTATGGAAATAATAAGACATTGAGGACATCGATTGACTGAGTTCAACAAATAATGACACAACTGGAGTTTCTTGTTTCGTTGTGAAATTTTTCCCCCTATGTGCATTTCAGAGTGAGTTTGGGTACGGGAAAGCTGGGTATATTTTTCTGCTTTCTAATATTGTCTAGTTTCTTACGAATTTGTTAACGATTGTTCCATTACATATACTACCATCATTCATTTCCAAATTGAATCTACATTTGCTTTAAGCGATATTTAAGCTTAGAAACCATCAATGTGCTACTGCCATTCGAAAAGTTCCATGTCTAAAACTTTCATGGTGGGTAAGGATGGGGTGCTAATTGCTGTATGAAAATTTTCTTGTGTTGATAGTAATCAGCACACTAGTGCCAATTACTATCTAAATTGTATTTTGTAAATTAATTCAATATTAAACTCCGAAAAGTTCACAAACCAGGAAAATTAATTTAAAAAATCATGTTCCTTTAGATTAATTGTATACGGTTAATGGCACCCGTTCCAATTACTATCTCATATAGTAGTGGGTGTTCATCACACAGCGACTAATCTCCTGACTTGAATTACTGGAACCAATGCCTGTTGATGCGCTCATTCACAGTGTTATCCCCAAAGGCTTGACGCTTTTGGTGACTTGATTCGGCTTCTGACAAGCCCTTCTTAAAGTCATAAAGCACACTGAAAGAGGTGCTTCGACACTTCCATTTTTCTTCGCCACCATTCAAGCTATGACTGCTATGAAGTGCGCAAAGCGCCTGTCTTGGTCACAGTCAATGTTTCCACTCCCACCCCGATTGCTTTTCCAGCACCTGATCCACTTAATTTATCATCAGTGATCACCTTTTCCGATGCGATGCCATAAAAGGGCGAGAACTTTTTGGTTACCTTGTATAAACTTAATTACAATTTTCATGAATTAATTACGTTTCTGTGTAGTGTTTAAAAGCATGTTATCTTACTCAAAACTTGCAAAACGCATTTAAAAAAAAAAAAAAAAAAAAAAAGGTGCCAATGACTAGCCACCAGTGCCAATCAGTGCATTAAATTGAGTATTAATATTTTGTGTGTTTCCTTTTGATACAAACATTAAATCGTACTAAAGTAGCTACTTTGAAGAATGCTCACAGGCAAAAGTCATTGCAATATCTTGATAAATAAAGTAGATACGGAAATTTACTTGCAAAAAATGTCTTAAAAGTGTCAATCACTGTATGGTGTCCGCTATGTACTGCTTGAGGTACGTTTATTATATCCCTTTTAAAATTCCAGAAATTACAGGTGATTTTCAGTTTTCTTTGAGTAACCGAAAAATATAAAATATGACGAAATATGGATGCTATTTGAACGTAATAAATAATCTTATCTTTTAGATTCCTTGTTCCAAATATTTAGACATGTTAGGGAGGGTAACTGAAGAAGATAGTTTGTTCAATATCCGGAAAATGAATGCTACACTAGAGTTACGTTTCAAACTCACAGTTTATTACTATACAAGAAATAATACTAAGTTTTGGGCTTTCATATGAACAGTATGACAACAGCTGCATCGTTTCTGTGTGCACTTTTTTTTTTTGCCAGAATTGTTCGCAGCTACTGCAGCATCTCTTTGCTCTAACTGTAACCAAAACAATCCGTTGAATAGGAGACCGGTTTTCCAGTACATTCATTCTATGATTATGATAGCGAGGGCTGCAGTTCTGTGGTTATAGTCAAAGTGATATCTATAGAAAGATGTACGAGCATAGAAAGGGACGTTACCATTATCAAAAGTTAACGTTGTTTACTAGAAGCCATTAAAAGTGCTATATAGCACTTATACAGTCTCCCTGGTTTCTCTTGACTGCACCAAGAAAGTGCTGAATTGGAACCTTGAATAAAGCCACGGCCGATTTCTTTCCTGTGTTGTTGGTGTTAAGCGATGCAATGTAACGTGTTAAGCAAAATAAAAAAGAACATGTTAAGTAAATAAAAGATATTAGTTTTGTGTAGGCTACAAATAGCACATAAACGCCTTTAAAATTATTAGCGAAGTAAAATGCGGAAATGTAACATTACAGTTGAAACTAATATGTAATTTTAACTGGACTGAAATGAATTTGTTTATGGTTCTTAAATAACTGATATAATTTCATATTGATGGGTGTTCTGCTCCGCTGCAGGTCTGTGATGCAAAGGATCCTGGCCAAGGTAAACGGATAGTGGTTTGCCAGTGTCTTCTTTTGGATAAAGATGACGTCCTAAGGACAGAGCTTACAGTTTTAAAGTGAGCGTCGAACTACCTGTGTCCCAACCGAGTATTGAACACAAGACCTGTCTTCATCATAAAGCAGTGAACATAATGGAAGTTTCCTGAAAACATTATTAGAAATGAATTAATAAAACAGAACAGGTATCACCTTAAAACTTGAATGAGCTATCACTGTGTAGGAGGTATTTCATCTCCGTCTAACATAGTATAAAAGAAGAAAGAGAGAGAAACTATTTTCCCTCGATTAACCCCTGTCCTCGTCACGCGAACAAACCTGTTCCTAATTCTTTTATGTCTTTTTATTTTAGTTAGCTGTTAGTCCAGTTTCACATCAACCTATCCCCGTTAATTCATCATTGTCATTTACTCGAATACTTTAGGCAAACAAAGTTAAGAGTTCATAAATCCAAGTTTGTTTCATGTCAAATTTATCAAGTCAGATATGTCTTATGCTTTCTTTTTTATTTTCATATAAAAAAGACACATGAAACGCCCATGCATGAGCTATAGTTCAAATCAGATAGTCTATAAATAAAATATGTAATCAGAACCATTTGATATTTGTGATGACGTGCGATGAAAGGCATTTGTAACTCCCTTGTATCTCTCATTTCATGTCTTTTCCGTGCCGAACTGAAAGAAAGCTGCGCTAGTCATGAAGCTAAATAGCAGCAATAGTGTATTTATTATTGTTTTTTTAGATGGAAATTAGATTAGCTGGCAGATGTATCAACAATTGCACATCGACGAAAATGAGATAAAGCTGAGATATGATCGTGTCCGAAAAATTCTGAGTTTCATCAAAATAAAAATCATGGCCTGAATAGACATCTGTGACCTACAATTATCTTGAATCTGCGAAGGAATGACATACAACGATGAGGACAATATCCGGGGAAAGCTATAAGAATGATAGCGGCCAGGACCTGAATTCTGATGAGACGGAGGAGTAAATCGTAGAGAACACCCAGGTTGATGGCATGAACTGGTCTTAAAATTTCGCTTAAGCAAATTTCCTTAGTGCTTCTGGGTAGTACTCGATTTCCATGGGTTCTTCTTATTTGTCTCATTTTATCAGCCATTTATAAAGAAGAGAAAAATACTTCTTAACTGTACCGTACCAGTAAATATTTGAGACAGATGAATAGAACATAATTTAAAATAAATGAATTCTTTATTAAAATTTTTGCAAAGAAGTTTCATATTTCTTAGTGAATGTTAAAGGTTGCTTCATCTCATGTAGGACAGTAAAGTATTTTGAGAGGAAACCTTGAGTCACACATACGCGATGATGACACATTAGCTCTCCTTCTAACAGTTCACATCGTTCTCAATAACTGTTTTGAAGCATGCTTCACCTATTTGAGGAAAATGGTTCTTTCAACTCTTGTATATTTGCCTAGAGAATCGCAGAAAAATCATAAAAAAGAATTTAGCCAACACGAGATGCGAACTTCAGAGCTTTCGACTGGAAAAACCAAACCTATGCTAAATCAGAATTCTGCATTAAACGTTATTCCATCATACACAACACAATTTTGAAATTTTAGTTACCGTTTATTCTTACTTGGCCATTGCGTTTTCTCTTCCTTTCAATGTCTTTTTTTATATGCTTACCTGTATAGGTAAACATGGACACTAAAGAAACGAACAAAATAAAGCAAACTAAATTGGAAAGAAAAAGAAAATGAGAAAGCGGTTGTTTACTCAAGTATTTGGTTCCAGTCTTCACTGTAATAGCTTCTGTCTGAAGCCTGAAAAATAGGTCCTCAGATCGCAAAAACTGATTTCATACTATGCTTTATTGAAATATTTGTCAACAAGACCATTAATCTTCGTCTACGTGTTCGGTGGGGGGTTTTATATTCCATGAAGACCGCTCGGGTGCTTCGCTTGCTCCATCCATTCATTTCTTTCTTTCTTCTTTTATTTTGTTCTTCCTCCATCTATCCATTACTCTCCCTTTTTGCATCCCAGTGGTAGAAGGTTAGGGGAAAAAACTTGTTCGTCGGCTTCTGCAGTTACCCCTTACATAGGGTGGAAAGAGGAATTTAAAAAAATTACGTTTCTATGTGCCAAAGAAGAAGGTTTTTATTTCAGACTAATGTGACATGTTGATGACGAATAGCATACCAATTACGTTAGGAACAGAAACTTCGTAGTCATGTGTGTGTGGTTGTCCGTGTATGTGCATGTGTGGATGTGCATTTAGGGTAGATATCGTCACTCTTCAGTACGTGAGAGTTGAGAGGGATATTTTGCAGAAATAGTAGTAAATTTTTAATGGAAATTTTGTTTTGCTCTGGCTGGCTGGTCTATGCATTTCATTTGTCGTTACGGCAGCAAGTTATTAGGAGTAACTTGCTACCTTTCTTTTCATTTATTTCGACAATAGAATGTAAACTCTTGAAACTGTGTTGAGGAATTCTGGAAGACTAGAACACTGTCGTAGTCATAAACACTGTGAATGTACTTAGCATCCTTGGATCGCCGATTTAGGATGGACACTGGAGAGAAAAGCAAGTTAGTCCTGTTAGTCAACATTTCCCAGTAGCTCCTCAGTTTCATCAGACGAATGCAGCCCGTTCTTAATTTACGACTCAAGTTGCTACTTTCCTCACACCTTCCCTCTCAAAAAGTGCTTGTTGAGGGACACCAACACTTAAACTTAATACGGGCTTAGACCATATTTCTATTTCTACAAATAAAAAACACTTAGAGACCTCATGCTTTCTTTACTGATACTTCGTTATATACTAATAATAAACTGCAAAGTACTAAAAATATCTGGAAACTTCAAACGGTAAAAATACTGCCAGTCGTTACTTCAGTGGAAGGAGTTGTCGCATTTTTTTCTCGAAGAATCTAGAGAAACTTAGATTTCTGGTACAATAAAGTACTCCACGGGAACCCCATAGAATTTATTTTTCTGGTATAATAAAGTACTCCACACGAACCCCATAGAATTATTTTTTCTTAGTAGTACCTCTTGATACCAGAAGACAACGCCAGCCACTTTAGTCAAGGGGTTTGAAAACCCATCTGAACGATCTCACTCAATATGTATTTTCAATATCAAAACTTTGCTTTTAGTTTTAGGTATTAGGTCAGTGCCCTCAAGGTTCTTCATTTCAGCCAGTCTGGGGCGAAGTTTTGCCAACAAACGTTCTGTAAATCGAGTTCAATATTACCGAGCGGATTTGACTCATTTAGCAGGGCGTGCATTTCGAGTTCAGAAGGTCTTGTGTTCAATCTTAGCTGGTGACCATCCAGACTGATGTTTTTCTTCAGTTATACAAGGTTAATGCCAGGATTGTCTTCAAGTTAGGCTCTGATTGACTTTCTTCCAAGATCAGTTCCCCCAATATATCCTGACCTGAGCCAAAGATGCTTAAGGCCATTAATATATTTGAGTTGAAGCTGAATCGTAGAGCGGCCGTGGTTCAGATGGAGGAGTGTTGGAAGGCCGTGGATTCTGCCCCAGTGACCCTCCTAACTGAGGTTATCCCTGATTACCCTCGGTCAGGCACGTACCCAGAAGTATCCGGGGGAGTGGGTTTCAAGGTGTCTGGACATGAAATGTACGTATATTAAATATAGATAATTACGCCTGAAGGTATACTAATTTTCCATAAAACTCTTTTTTTTGGGGGGGGGCGTACCCCCAGTAGCACACAAATATTGAAAATACGTGGATTAAACATTAGTACCGATACGTTATTTTAACGTTGCAAATGTACCGAAATGTCCGCTTGCTCAACGGTTTATTCGACGTTGAATAATGATTGAGAAGAAACTAGTTGAAATCAGGATGCGGACGATGAAGAAACTGATTCAGTTGGCCAAAACAGCATGGTTGCTGTCTGTTGGTATACACATATTTAGTTGCATTTTGTCCGCTTCTTTCATCATAATAAACAGTATTAATTTTCCAACAGTAAATAATCAGCGGCTATTGTGGGGTTCGAAGCTGGTTCGTTTTGCAGTCCTCGTTGGTAGCTCGACGCGTTGATCATTTAGCCACGGATCCACCTTGAGAGTCCAATACTCTTTTACTGTATCTATTAGCAGGCAGTCTAGAACAGTTGCTACGGGTCGTTTCACAATCATGTAAGAATAAGAATAAAGAATACTTACTTTCCTTCTTTCTTTGTAATACACATGTTTTCTTCTTTAACACTTTGACGATTGCTGCACTATTAAATTTGTATTTTTCAATAAGTGTAATATGTGGCCTTATAAAAACGTATATAAAGCATAATCTATGTCATAGTCGAAAACACTTCACATTAACGCTGTATTAACGAAATTAAAAGTTCGTTGAAATATAGTTCAAAATTCAATCTGTTTTCAGTATGCAAATGAGAACATGAAAAACGTAGTTAATTTCATTGCTTTCGCTTTTAATTATAATGTTTAAGCTATTAAATTAGAAATACACGTGTGAAACGAATTGTATAGCATTGATTCATAGTATAAAAAAAGTTGAAAACACGTCACATTAACGCCCTATAAACGAAATTCTATCTTCATTGAAATATAGTTTAAAATTCAGTCTGTTTTCAACGTGCACATGACAACACAAAAATTAGTTTGTGTCTTTCAATTACTTTTTAATTATATAGTTTTTGACATAACGTTAGTAAGAAACACATTAAACAAAATCTA
>JAGDQP010006589.1:0-10476 GCA_022664845.1 Lepisma saccharinum | reverse complement strand
AGAGAGAGAGAGAGAGAGAGAGAGAGAGAGAGAGAGAGAGAGAGAGAAGAGAGAAGAGAAAAGGAAAGAGACACATCTCACATAGGTAGAGGAGATCTTAATTTGATGGCACTATTTTAGAATTCCTTCGTGTTGCTTAACGATATTTTCGCAAAACCTCAGCCAGAGTCATAGATGCCAACAAGCCATAATAAACTCAATTCAGTTGAAGTAGAACCTCCAATTTACAAGAGGCTCCGAACGAGACTCCCCAGATTACATGTCACTCTACGATTTATCCAACGCGTTTTGTTGAAAATTATCGAAGCGTGAGAATGATTAACTTTCTTATCCCGTGCCGAAGGACAAGACTACTGGCAGGCTACCTTCATAACCCCCTTCGCTGAAAACTCATATCTCCTCCTTCTACTGTACAAAGAGACACTTTAAGGAAGGCTAACTTTTAATTGACTTAATGCTAAATATAACATTTTCATTATGCGTGTTACAGTATTTACATAGCACAAACTGCGCACCTAAATATTTGTAAGAAAGGTACCTAATCTTCGTATCTAAGAATTTACATGCCCTCCGAAGTATTGTGCGCTGAGAAATTAAATGTTGTGAATGACGGAGCCATCTATTGGCAGAAAATTCAAATTACGCACTGCAAGTTATGTTCGATAAGTTTCGGTCACGAAGAGGAAATTATTTCTCTCCCTTTTGCGAAAGAGGTTTAAAATAATAGGCAATAAGTCATGATACTATGATATACTAATACTCCCCAAGAAAGCATTTAGGTATTGTAGTAATGTTAGAAGAGGTTTGGTATTGTATTTGAAGTGTAGTAGCTATAGTTCCCGTAATGGAAGCTTGTGGAATCCATTCTTTTTCAGGTCCCTCAGGCGGTCTACGTGTGTTCCATTCACACGGTCGCTGAATATAACCTCCCTTACCTTATAAATACCCTCCTTCCTTTTACCTCCCCCTTGCTACGCAACGAAATGTTAGAGCAACGTTTCTTACATTTCCCTTATCTTATTTTTGCAGGACCACCTCAGCGAGCGGAGGAGGCGTTCCCTTAATTACGTCACAGGTGAAAGCAGCCAATGGAATTGCCAGTGGGTTGGGCATCTCAGAATTGCCACCTCCCCCTTCATCGGTGTCACCACAAGACATTGGAATTTTTGTGCAGCATAACAGCCACCAGACCGTAACCATCAAACGCGAACCAGAGGATCTTAGCCAAAGTCGGAAAGGTGACCGGAATCTCAATGCGGGGAAAGTCGGCGGTGGTGGCGCTAGTGGAGGTGGTGTGAGTGTAGTGGTTGGCCCCGCGGCCAAAGTGACTTTAACGAATGGAGGGCTTCCTAATGGCGATGCTACAGGCGTTGGTGTTCTGGACACTACCACCGGTCACGTTTTGGTGAAAGAGGAACGTGCGAGTCCTCATCGTGGTACACCCTCATCATCAACATCATCATCATCTTTGGGTTCAACAGTGCTTGCGGTTACCGGAGCCCCCGTGGATGGGGAGCTCATTGTACCTACGACGGACTCTATTAAGATCACCAGTGGCGGTGGGACAATGTCTTCATCAGTGCACGCGTACTCATCGCAAATTTTCGGAAATATCGCTGGCACCGCGGGGGTGACAACAAGTGCTGGAAGTCAGAGTTCGTTCTCTGATCATGTGACTCAATATAGCGTCTTGCCATCGACTACACAAAATAGCTACGCAAGTACGACAGCGGGGAATCTTCGGACGTCGGGAACCGCGTATACATTGGCAACGTCCAATGACCCGTACTACCCCGTACGGGAATATTTCGCCGTAAGTGGCGATCAGTATCAGGTACGTCAACAGTTGCCATATGAAAGTACAGATGGATCTTTCGTGGAAAGGTATGTCCGTCAGTCAAGCAACATATACAAACCAGGAAGTGCAGGTCTTACGGTGGATTTACCATCACCTGACAGTGGAATAGGAACTGATGCCATAACCCCCAGGGATCAAACAGCAATTCAGCAGGTAAGATGCATGAACCAGTCTTTGAATAGTGCAAATAAAACAGAATTATTTCCCTACTATTTGAGTGTTCCCACAACTCCCAACTTCTATTTTTTTTTTCGGTGATTTGAACGACCGACTCAGCGTGATCCCCTATCAATCCTAGGTTCCCCACCCACTCTACAGACTTGATTGTCATTGGGAGGGGAAGGAATGCAAGCGACGGTTAATATTGCGACCTTCTCGTTGTTAAATACTTTATAACATCAATAATAAACACACTGTAGGGTTGCAAATAAACGACAAATAAATACTAGAATGAAGGTGATCTATGACATGAGAGCGAAGACTCAAAAAACTGAAGGAAATAAATCTCACGTTTTTATTCGCGATTATGTGAAAGTTATTATCCTAATTTGTATAATAACGTATCGGTTTCCAATCTAAAAATATGAAATATTGCCAGCCAAAGTAGTGCATCTATGATATTGAAACCCATCCCACAAAACAGCATGCAAAACAGATGAGTCTTGACCATAAGCAATACCAACATAACGTTTTACGTATAGGAAGAATTGTTTTTGCTAATAGAGGATGAACAATCTGTGTCTTCGTATTAGTAATTATCATTATTTTGAAGTGTCATCGATATTACCCTATCAATAAGTAACTTTCTGGTTTGAAGTGGCAAACCAAGTACTATTGTGTCTCACGCCCCATTCTTAACATCTCTTCGGTGCAATCATATACAATCGCAAACGATCATCGATTCACCTTTTTCAGGTAAATTCATACACAAACCTACCTACCTTCAGCCACAGCAGAAGAAAAGGGTTCTTTGTAATTAAAAAAAAAACAATGGTTTATTGTGTTAGAAACTAAAAGAGAAATTTTCGCGCCAGGATTTGAACCCGGTTGTGAAGTCAACATTTTATTACCATCGCGAAACAAATTCTGGTCACACCCTCTACACGTACATAAATCCTTCATGTTAAATATGTTTTCCTAGCTGTCACTATTTGGTTGTATCAAACTTGGACGGACATACCCACGTATTGTTACAACCCCCACATCCTCATATTGAATGTATGTGTGGAAGGCAGAAGATGGCAGAATTATGGGTACTTCTCAAGATGAAAATACATCTTTCCGCTTTATATCAGTAGGAATCTCATGTTCTTAGAATGCACAAAAGCATTATTGGAACTTAATTGTAGGATTGAAGAAAAACTATGAACCTTCTCCATCCATGAGGCGTTCAGAGTCAGTGATTACAAAACAGAACGAAGCTGTAAGAATCATTGAAATTTACGATTCTTAAAATCATCTGCATTACTCATATAGAGAAATTCTGAGTTCTCTTCGTATTCCCCCCATAGGCAACTCGGTATATAATAGCCTATACATCTAGTACGTATGCGAATAGAACATTAACAGCATAGATTCTAATCTAATTGACTTAACTAATAGTAAAATCTTTGGATAAAATTACGAAATAGAAAATTCCTTCGTTCTTATTCATAACAAATCAGCTTGTAATTAATAAATAATAACATGCTTGAGAATGATGGTTATATTTCAAATAACGTAGTAATTGGGACTCAATTTTGTGATTAATATATTCTGATTTTAATAATACAAAGTATAGAATAATTAATACACAAATTGAACGATGTGGATTCAGTTTTACTATGCCACAATTTACAGTTCAATATGTTACGCGAATTGCTAATGCGTGAAAGCGTCATTTTCAATGGAAGGAAATACTTTACGCACCTCAGTAATGGTGTAGCTCTTGATCCACATACTAAGAAAAGAAATGTGCCATTAAATTTTAGTGGACAATAATCCGAAAACAACACAATCTTACTGTTTGGGCTCTTTTATTTCATTAATTTTTCTTAACTAACACCTGAACGAATACTGTTAATAATCTTGTACAGTAATACAGAGTGGTTAATAGTCAGCCCTCACTAAAATTTTTGAAAATTCACATAAAATTACATTCCAATGTAAATAGTATAATAACATGTCGTGCCTCGTGCCCCTATTTTCTATTCACGCATCCTTCTAGAATTTGAGTTTGGGAACGCGCCTGATTTTCATGTATTGTTTCGATTTTTGTGATTTTCATCCCATTCGGTCACGTATAATAGCTTCTATAAGGAACTTACACTACTAGCTTGGA
The DNA here is from genome assembly GCA_022664845.1 of Lepisma saccharinum. NCBI lineage: Eukaryota > Metazoa > Arthropoda > Insecta > Zygentoma > Lepismatidae > Lepisma > Lepisma saccharinum. The sequence goes on along the minus strand of JAGDQP010006589.1, from coordinate 6,298 downwards.
ATCGGAAATATCTTCGGGTTTTAATCAGAATCGCAGCGCGAGAGCACAAACCAATATGTCATGCCACCCGCCACGAAAGGAATTTCTCTCCACCTCTCGGTCTTTCCTCCACTGCAGCTTTGTTACAAGACCTAACCATAAACTCCGGGTCCTTGTCATATTCTGCCATAATGCTGAAGGTTTCTCACCTCTATTAAATGTTGTATAGCATTCTCGTCCTTTTTCGCTTCAAAATTTCTCTTTTTTCACCACTTTTAATGTTTCCCCATTAAGAAACCTTTATATCTATCTGATTTTACGATTCTTCTTCTAGTCTATGTTTCGAAAGCTGTCGGCCTTTTATTTCTTCATGTCTTCATGCAATAAAGCTATGTTTGCGTTTCATAGAGAACATCCTTTCGCCATCGCTACCTTTTATTTTCTACGCCATTTCCTCATTTTGGTATTACACCCATCACATTGTAAAAAAGAAGTGCACATCTTGTACATTTTAAGGCTACTTTTGTGCACCTCAAATCGCTTCTGATTTCTTTGTTTCTTTTATCCTTCCGACTACAATTTGAACAGTTCCATTTTTGTATAATTCTTTAAAACTTTACACAAGTATAAGAGCGCATCAAGAATCTGCTTTAGGGAGGAAAATTGGTAGAATCTTGACGGGAGCGGGGACACAATTGAGTCGTTTCGGTGATATCTTTGAACCAAATAGGCTAGAAAATAAATTCGTCACTTTTATCGATATATATTGAAAACAATCGATGCAAAAATGTGTACTGTACGCCAGATCTTATTTTTTTAAAATGATTATTTTGAATGAATTGATTACAAGAATTATTTTATAAGAAATATTTATGGAAATGAGATGGGGAGAAGCTTTCAAAATTAATTCCAAGAAATACGTAAGAAATTCCTATACAAACTACAAAAAAGAAATTATGAGAAAAAGCTGTGTAGTATAAATGTATTGGCTTTTTTTCTCCTATATTGTACAATTAATCATTCATTTCTTTTATGTCTGTTCATCGGTCTCACAAAAACCACACACTCCGTGAGTGTCCTTTCCACAATTAACACTGGTTCCTTTCCTCTTCACACTCCATCTCTTCAACGTATAATAAATACTTTTCTCATACTTAAATGAAACTAAATCTTTTTTTTTTTTTTTTCAATTTTAATATTAGCGTTGATTTCATTGGTTCCAACTAGCATTCCTGTCGCTGTCTGTACGATTATCTTCCTTTCGTGTTGTTGACAGCTTCATTTTGTTAAAAATATATTTTCTGGATTCAGCTAGCAACTTTAGATTAAGCCTGTTACATCTTTGGAATAATGTCTCTCAGCGGTCATTTCTTCCGTGGATACGAATAGAGAAGATAACGGCCAACGCCTTAGTTGATATTCAAACATTTGTTACATTCATTCTCTGCTAGAAGACATCATCATCACAAATAAATCCATTTGATTTTTCTTCTTTGAACAACAGATTCTCCTCCGTTCTAAAACTTTATTTCTCTTTAAAAGTGACGTACTTAATTAAGTGATCCATGTATATCACTCTGAAATTGTAATATGATATTGTAAGATTTGGTGCAAGATCGCCGTAAAAGTTTGAAAATGTTCTATTTTCTTTCTGGCTAAAACAACCTGGCTAGTTTCTCTTACGTAGGACCTTTTCTTTTCTTTCTTGATGTGACGCATTGTAAAAGAGTTGCAAATTGGATTCGCAGGTATCCTGTTACGAAAGAACACACTGAATCTTTGATAACCATAAGAATGCAGATACGATCGAAGCTTGAACCTCGCTTCCCAAGTTTTTTTTCCCCCACGAATAATCGAATATTTTATCATTGTTGTTATGCAGGATATTTATGACCAAATATTCCTGATTTCTGCGTAGGAAGGAAGTGTGGAATGAACTTTACGTAATGCTAAAGATTAAGAAATGTTTTATTAAAACCGTTATACTTTTAAACCACACTTTTTCTCAGAACCCTGAAAGTAAATTTTACTTTTGATCAAAGTACTTAAAAAAAAAAAAAAGCACAGTAAACAAAGTTGAGATAAACCTATAAAAGTGTATGTTACATATAGCAGAATGATTACAAGATAAAATCCAAAATACACTTCAATACATAAAATTTGATGCTCATATGTTTTAGAAAACTATTGGAAATTGACATTGAAAATATTTTCTATCCTGTTTAGTGTTGGACCAATTTTTCTTCGGAACTTCCTCGTTGCCATTTGTTTAAGTAACTGATTTTTTAAAATTTCTTTTTCATGCCCAAATTTCAAAGACATCTAGTTTTCTTACTAGTTCTGTATTCTAAACAAATACGCTAAATTGATATGGTGTTACAGTTAACACAAAATAGTTATTGTAGAGCACGTGGTACTAAACGTAGTCCTAATTGTAATAATTTTCGAGTGTTTCTTTCGACTTAAATTACCCTCTTTCATAAATCAGACCCTGTCATGCCATGCTTTTTTTTTTTTTAAAAAAAAAGTATTTTTTGTACTTTTTTTTCTTCGTTTTGTAGAAATTATAATTTAGAACACCTCCCTAAATAGTTTCCCTCTAACATATAAAATTTATTGGTACCCGTAATTTTATTGCTATGAAATTAACCATTTTTGCTACCATACGACTAACACAGTACACATTTTGCAAATTAAAAAACTATTAGGCCTTAATTATTTTACGAAATAGTTCTTTCGGTATAAAATATACAATCATAAAAAATATGGTTATTTTCAACCCTATACCCATATTTATTAAACATAGTCCAAATATGTGCATTTTTTTAAACGTTCTATTTAGCCTAATTCGTATGCAAGCCTTCTTTCCTAAAATTAAAAGTATTAATTGTAGGCTATTTCTAATAAAATTATGGTAAATTTAATAAGAAAATTGTTTGGGAAAGTTACAACAATGGAATTCTCATTTTCAAGGCTGTTCCGTTTAGTCTCAAACTAAGGATTGCGTGTCAGATCCGACGAATTAAAATTCGGCTGATGTGACTTGTTTCTTTTCCTAAATGGCGCAGATAGACAGCAACTTCATACCTTGTTCAGCACTTAGAACTCGAAGCGTAATGCGAAGTCACTTAATTGAAAGTCAAAATATCTATCTTGGTAGGTATTTAACAAACAAATTGTCTTCGTTTTGGCAGACATAACTAACTCCAAATTTCTCTGAGTTGAGTGCTAGACTTCTAGACATTAATTATTGAGGAAAGGATGTTTTATAGGGAGCTAGAATTAAGTGATCTTACCATTCGTTTCCATGGACCTCCTAACCCAACAGATTTGGTACTATCACTTAGTTCTAAAGTATACTTTCCTGAATAATTAATGTCTATAACTTAAACCGTAGCTCAGTGGGTAGAGCATTGGCTACGCATTCTGGATATCTTGGGTTCGATATCAACGGTCGATCATCCTAACTGAAGTTTTTCCTGGGTTTCTCCTTAATCGTACCAGGCAAGTGCTGGGATGGTACCTTTAAGTCAGGCCCTGGCCGATTTCTTCCCGTATACTTGCATTACCCTATCCCGACCTGAGCCAAAAGATCATAATTCTCTTTGATGTGCTGTAACTTAATATAAAAAATTGCGATTTTGAGGTAATAATAATAATAATAATAATAATTGATGTTCTGTCTGGAGAAGGGTTGATGAACTGAAGGAACCTTAAGCAACTGGACCTCCAGTTTATAGTGGATTCTGAAGCAATGTTTTCAGTGTGTTCCCACGGGAATCGAACGCTGGAACCATTGATTAAAAGACTATGATTGAGACCATCGATCCCTGGGGACATAATAATAATACTTGTAATACATTGTGACCAACTAGTTCTGCTTGTCGAATTAGCTCAATAAATTTAAAAGTACAACTCGGCTATTGGTCACTTCCTGTTTTTCGAAATTAAATTAATTAAATAAATTGCACATGGATACAAGCATTTTTCTTTCTAGTAATTATCTTGATTTCTATTTGTTAATTAGAAAGTGGATCTGTGTACAGAAGTGTATCTAATCTGTCTTGAATAGAAAAAAAAAACACGATTCGTTAAATTGTCCACCAACTGGACAAGATAAATGCAACATTCTCTCAAGTGTCATGAAGACATATGTCTTCCTACACTCTAAACAAATACTCATTTCTCCTCAATTTGAAAAGGGTGGAGACCCTCAAAACTCATATCAAAATTATATACTCTTTTGTTGCAACTCGAACACACCCATTTTAACAAGAAGCTAAAGAGGGAAGAGGGACAGAGAGAATAGTAATAATAATATAAAATATTTGATTAGTGAAATTGCGTAGAGCAATATTTTACAGTATTTACTTGTTCACTTCATTACATTTGAAGTGATTTGTATTCCAGTAGGAACTTAATTTTTCTTTTTTTCCTTTTTAAGCCAACCTTGCAATTTACTGTTATCGAACGACGGGGCGTTAACCTATTATAATTTTGTCGTTCTTGTTCATCGAATTGCATTAAATTTCATAACACAATGAATATTAATTACTTATATTTTGTATTAGATGCTGTAGGTCTATAAGTACACATGCTATGTTGTATACACTTTTCTTTTGTTTAATCCTTACGTAAAAGAAACAGTTAAACAGATGTTGGTCAATCTGGAAGATAATATGATACTTTAGATTGTAATCTAGAAGAAAAGGAACTAAAAAGAAAGGAGCCTTTTGCCATTGTGTCTACATTGGTCGCAACATCCAGATTTAAGTTTAATGATAAAACTTCGTTTCGGTACCAATAAACTTGCTGATTCTGTACTGCATATGGTAAGTAGGTACACCAGCGGAAGCAAACTCTATACACTGTGATAACTGACTGTTGGCAAGTCCTTGGATTGCTAATCTTATCCAATATTAAGTCTCCGTAAGTTTGAATTACTGACAAAGGTCGTTCCAGTCAACTGTATTCCATCTCATATTCAGCAGGTCTTGACTTCTTTCCCAGTCAAATATTCTGATCAAGTTCTTATAACAGAATAGCTCCCAATACTTGTCAATAAGTCTATTTGTATTTTAAATTACGTATTTATTTCCCTATATCTCTGCTGTTAATTACAGTTCTTTTTAGCTTCCCGCTTATCAAAGTCGAACTCTTTTTGAGTTCGGCGCAAGGGAATTCGCGTTCGATTCCCGGTGGAAGGCACCCAATTTCGGTATTGACCCAATATGATTGTGCTAAATAAGTCACTACTTCATTTAAGAAATAGCAAACTCTGATCTCAAGAGCCAGATAAAAGAGTGACGTAGTTCGTTGCGCTGACCACGTCATATTTTTAAATAAGATCTACCTGGTAGGTAGATCTATAACTACCTGAACAATAGTGCCCTGGAATTTATATAGCCTACTTTTTAAAAAAATATTTCCTCAAATTACTATTAAAATATGCTAGAGTAAGCGTTTCAACTTTCGTGTATGTTGATGTATTGAGTGATGAAACTGTCTGCATGTCGATTGCTGTTCAATATTAAGACCACGAACTACAGGTGGTATTGTGAAGGCTATATACGGAATAGAAGGGAGAGGGACAAGGGGACAAGGCAAGGGTAAAGGGGGGATTTCTTTTAATCGTAGAGGACGGGGGCATCTGGCAGACGAAAAATCTCTGCTACTCGTGTAGCAGAATGAACAAGTTACGCTTCGCTTGTTGTTCTAAGTGCACCAGGCGCTATTCTGCCTGTGCTTTCTTTCTTTTTTTCAATTGAACGTTATAAAATCGATATGGGCGCACTCTGACTATTCCTTTCTCCTTTGTTGATGGTTTATCTGATTTGATATGTTATAGTGAATAAACTCAAATGGTTGATTAAGTGTGATTATATCCAACCAGCGGAACAAGAGAACGGCTGTAGAGAATATATGGGTTATTATTTCTGATGTTGTTGTAAAAGATTATTTTTCTTTCTAACAGTCTTCATTCAAAGCGGATTGTCTTACATTCAGTGAATGCATTAGGTATTAGTACCTTGAATAATAGTTTAATTCACTTCAAATATAAAAAAAGATTGATGAATTAAGTTTCAACATACATTTGGGCGTAAACGTTGGCATGGGTTCACATAATTATTACACGTAAATTTGAACGTTAACGTGATTTTTCTTTTTTATACTAAGCTTCAGTGTTAAATTAATATTTACGCTAGACTTGACTAGTAACATGAATTTATTTACCTTATGGTTTAATTAATGTTAGATTTTAATATAAAAATAAGTTGAATTACACCCAGTGATGGACGAAGCTATTTGGGGGCCATCG
>JAGDQP010006588.1:60119-71476 GCA_022664845.1 Lepisma saccharinum | reverse complement strand
TCTGAATTTCGCATAAATTCGTTCGCTTCGTTCCTTGTATTAAATCTGATTTTCACGGCTTTACGTCCTAAAGATTCTTTTCTACTAAACGACACTTTATTTTTAATAAATATCTACTTATACTGATTAAATTATAACATCCAAGCAATTTGTTATCGACACTATTTAATAGGATCCACCATGGACCCTCATGGTTGGTAGGGAAGGTTACCATTTGTTGAGCCGCCATTTTAGCCTTGTCGTCAGGCTTGTTAGACCTAACTGCTTTCACTAATTCATTCTCCTTATCATATAATACACTATTTGCCACCAATTTTCGTTTTAACTTATTTATAATATCACTATTTTCTTTTTCTGATCCGATATCAGTAGGATGATGAACCTCATCAATAGAATCCGTATTTTTTCCTTGTTTCTCACTACCATTGCTATTGACTACAGAGTCATACAAAATGGAATCCTTAGATATTTGATAATCATTCTTGACGTTATCACATGCCATTAATTTACGGAAACCTTGAACTAGGATTTTATCCTTCATAATGATACTCTTCTTCAAAATCACATAATCACTCTCGCTTTGTAAGAATTTCTCCACTTCATTTCTACATCTCACAACCATCACCTTGCACATACGGAACTCCCTGAAGCATATTATGCTTTTAAAACTTCGTCTTGAGCTAACTTCTTTTTATGTCTTATCGCTTTTTATATAACGTTTAGATCCAATCTCTAAATCTAAACATTCACCATATGAAAACAGAAGTTCATATAATCATTGTCAGCAATTCATAATAACATCATTTTAAACCAGAAGTTGATTCCATAGAGTTAGGAACAAAATTGAGAGAACATACATGACTTCACATGAAGCCAAATTCCGGTTCATCAGCAGCCATCTTGTGTGACCCCATTGGAGTCCCTCTATACCAAATACTGTGAGGATTACCTTTTTCAATAGAAGGATGAGTGCACTTCAGAGAGGCAATACTCGGAAAAGAGGGTCTCTAAATATGGGGCAAGTCAATATGGCCGAAATGCCTCGTCCCTTCCGTCTCTTGGCTTCATTCCCCTCTCCAGCAAAACAGCCTAAGGTTCCCTCTATTTATATTTCTAACTCTATGGTGGATTCAATCATCATCCATCATAGATTTAGATGACCTACGTCATCCCGTTACAAGGTGGATGGATAGGTGATTCGTTTAGGAAATAATATAGTAATTTTACGATACGTTTGTCTTCCTGTTTGTTTACGTTATTGTAAGACAATTGGGAAGTTACTATCTAATATGTAATATAAAATGGAATTAGAAAGTGAATAATTTAGTTTGCTTTTATTTATAGCCTTTAGGCATCTCAGGCTTATACCAGAATCATTTAGTGTGTCATTATGTCTCGGTTTATTGTTCGTTAAAAGGGAATGCAAAATGTCAATTGTGATACTTTAGAATTCTTACCTTACGGACAATTCATCTCCAAACTAGGACGGTAACGCTGAGTTCAGTAAGGATTACTCCTATCGAAGTAGAGGAGAAGATCATAATGTGGAACCCTCTGGTAATATGGAACCAGTACATGATTCTATCATACTAACAGGTGCTGAAGTCCTATGACATTTCTTAGAAACTAATGACGTAGATCACGGTGGCATTGGCGTTCAGTTTTATGAGATCAGTGGACGGAGACAGAGTAACTTATTTTTTGCCCTGCTTGAAACTTTCCTAAGGTTATATATTTTATGTTAAACTAGACTATTTCAATTATTGTTTTCGACGGGCCATAGTTTGTAATTTACCGTAGTTGTTTTATTTCTCTTCACGTGATTTAACTTTGAAATGCGTGGTGTAAAGACGGATTCCAACACAATGTGGCGATATTGTTAATACGGAACCTTGCATGTGGAACCAGAGATAAAATGTGGGTTTAGTGTGTATCGTCTGAATTGTGGTCTCGTGTTGAATTTAAGTATCTGGCTTTTGTCAATGAGTACTTTGCTCTTGCCAAATGCAAATCTTCAGCTAACTGATAACACATCAGGAAAGATACATACATGTCCTGCTGTCAAGTTTTATTAAGAGGACGTTTTTTGTATTTTCAAGCAGACACACTTGGGTTCTCTCAATCTATTTTATTAGTGTATACAAATAAATCACGATGTTAAAGTATTGTCAGTACTCCAGTTAATTATCTGATTTTTGTAGGTAAAGTGAAGTTGGGCTATAACTAGTATAGTTTTCTGTCGATGCTTGCAATGCTTTTGAAATTTAAAGTTAGTATCACGTAACCGTGGTTATTGTCCATATCTGATATTATATTACACTGAAGAACCTATCAAAGACTATGTTTACAAAGTTTATTTATAATATTTGCATTATACAGAACTCTATATAACAAACATGAAATGGGGTTACACATTACCACACTTACCTCTAACATTTCATGTGTAGAATCTCACCGAACAACGCATTACCTGAACTAACCATTCTTATAGTTTAGTTCGCGATCTAACCTAGATTTATGACTGCTCATTATCATTTCAAAGGGATGTATAAGGCCTGTCTGAAAAGTATCCGACCGTATGCCAGGAAAATAATACTACATTTCTGGTGTGCGTTCAGCTTCCACGCACTTAACGCAACGATCGTCCAATTGCTGGAAGCATGCCTCGAACGCTTCTCTTCGAACAGCTGTCAACGCCACTGTCGGATGTCGAAGCAGTTACCTTTTAGTCCCGATATGACTTTTGAGAAATGGCAGAAATCACAAGGAGTATGAAGCTTTCCGAACGACAGGAGTTGCGTTCTTTGACAGCAAAGATTTGACCAAGTGTGAGGTATGAACCGGGGCGTTATCCTGATGTCGGTAGAAGTTTTGAGAAGCCCAAAGGTCTGATCTCTTGCGGTGAACTGCACGTAGACTACGGAGAACGTCAAGTTAATACTTCTTCGTAACTTTTCGTCCTTCTGGTACGTATTCATGATGTATAATGCCACTGTCGAGAAACGCTTTTCAATCCCTACCGACGTGCGCACATCTTTCCATCAATTGTACCACTGTTTTATTTGTGTACTTCCATGCCATCGTCGCCAAAAGCTTGTTGAATCTTGCGTATTGTTTCTGACAAAACTTGAATCAGTATCCTTGTTCCACATATATTGTCGTGTTACCAAGAATGGTACAGCGACCACACGACACTATATACTGGCTGGTTAACAGATACTGAAACAAGTGAGGATCACGACACTCAATAGACATGTTCATGAAGGATACTTCCACCACTGTGTGCAGTATTACAATCCAACATTCACTACTTTCCTCAGAAATAAAATAAGGTCGGATACTTTACAGACAGACCTATACTTTCAATAAAATATAGGTAATATCTCATTGCTTTCTATCTATTTAATTCCATGCTGCGTCTCGCTTAATTGACAGACAGTGTATGTCAGCAACATCTTCGTATATTTCCGTATGTTTCGATACACTCTCTGTATATTGACGATCTTACTAGGGTATCCCGAGCTGTGTGGGAATTATATCTGTAATAGTGACAACTAGGTTTAGAAGTAGCATAAGATAGGGGAGAGTGGGTCGAGGAGGACACCTTAAGCATATATTGAGCCATAATTATTTTTCTAATGACTGGATGAGAAAAGCAAGCTTTCGTTATAAAGCACAAGCAGCCACAAATGGCCATGGTTTGGGCAGTAAAGCAATAATGAAACACTGATAATAAAAATCAGGATTTCCACCAGGATCTTCAGTTTAGGGGGGATGTAAAGTCAAAATTTGGAGGGTGTAAGTGAAGTTTTGTACGGTTTCTATCAATTTTTCAGTTGGAGGGTGTTATCGAGACTTTGGGAGGTAAACACCCCCTACAGGGTCTGGCGGAATCACTGATAAAAATTTAAAATGTAAAGGCTGTGAGTTGTTCTTTGTACTCGTACGCGGGGGCACAAGGGTCCATATATTATATGATATCATGGATAGCCAGCCATGTTAGAAAACATGTTTGAGACAGCTGATTTCCTTTAATGCTCCATCTACATATTATAACACAACGATCTGCCTGTAATGTTACTCCTATATTGAGCTATGCGATAATGTTACGGAAGTTATGGATAATTATGTTTTACCCATTGCAGTCTGATTGTTTTATAGTAGGGGGTCTCCAACCTCTGGCCCCGAAAAAAATATATACAAAATTACAGTTACTATATTCTACATTGGATCTAAAAGAAAATAATTTGCAACACAAGTAATTTGGTCACTTAAATAAATATTCAACAGAGTGCATATAATTATTAAATTTCTTGTTACCTGCAAAAAATTAACATTAAAATGACTATATTACTTTTGAGTTTATCCGTTTTAATACGGCCATAACCCTCTTCTTGCTGAAACTATTAGGCTCGCGAACAAAAAACAAAGGTTGGAGACAACTATTCTACAGAAGAAAACTCCCTGCATTCGTGGTCCTTTCTGCCCCAACGCACGTGTTTCTATTATTCCTTTTACCTTATTACTCCATTTGCGTCGTAATTCCACTAAAAGCTACTGATCATTACTACAATATGTAGCTGTTCAAACGGCATAATGTATATCATTCAACTCTCTGTAGGGTACAGAGTATATTTGATAACGTAGTAATAACATTTATAGTACTTTCCTCAAAAACAGGAATTTCTTTCTTCTCTGAGAAACAAACCGCTTTCTTCTTCCGGTGACGTAATATACAACTGCAGCTGTACATGCGGTATTACGTCATACTACATCGAATTGGCTAGTGCGTATGATGTAATATCGTGCTGGATCTCTTAGTCCCACCGGTTCTCATTGCCCCGCTCTCCTATATGTGGAAATGGCGATGTCCTACTGATTTTCTGAAAAGCGTGTCCATATTTATGCTTTATCTCTTATTAATGCTTATCTCTGTTTATGAGTCTCAACCGTTCTTCGTTTTTTCAACAGGTTTAAATAGGATTATAGCAGCACTAGAATCTATAACGACAGAAGAACAGCACATGAGGATGTTGACAAACGAAAACTGCACGAGTTCAAGAATACAATTAAGTGGCGTAAACGGAACTTATAATTTGAGCCAAATGTTTGAAGATGAGGACTGGATCGCATAATGCTGAAGGAGTTAACTATTGCAAATCATACTACATAAGGAAATGACACTTTTTCTTGAGAAATCAACAATTAAAGCTAATGGATTTATATGTCTGTTAAAAATTTTACATGAACATTTTAATGTGATATTGCAGCTAAAATATGCTTGTAAGAGATCTCATTTTCATCCTGATCTTGGTTTCAGTATCAACAGTTACAACCAGAGACGATGAAAATAAATGAAGACATGTGCATTGACCCGGCTATGAGTAACATTCAAGTAAACGCTATCAGAGAAAATAATGTATATATTTAGTTGAATTTGAATTTTATTTATGACATTTAGGCACCTAAGGCTCAGGCCCGGATAGGGGAGGAGAAAGGATGTGGGAAGGTGTCGGCCAGGGCCTATGTTGAAGGTGCCATCCCGGCATTTTCCTGGAGTGATTGAGGAAACCCCCTGGAAAAATCTCATTCAGGATGGTCGGCTGCTGGGATCGAACCCACGACCTCCCGAGAACCACGCCAACGCTCTACTATTGAGCTACAACTGCTCGGTATACATTGTTAGTATTTAAATTATTATTTGCTTACATCCCAATTCTGATAATATTTATTTAGATGTATGGACTGTTAGATGTATTTGTTTAGATGTATGAACGTGGACTAATTTAGATGTATGAACTCTAATTCTGTATTTTAGCTATACAGTGTGGTTTTAAAGTCAGAAACATATGAAAGTGCCCTAGACATTTTTTCATATGATTCAGTTCTTAATTGGTTTAACTATATCAAGGCCTTGTGTCCATAATTTAAGTTAATAAAAGATTCTGACAAGACTTGTACGTACAGTATACTTTATTATAAAAACAACACATTATCGGTTACAGTTTCAGCACTTTCTTCAAATAAAACTCTTCAGATTCAAATTCAATCTGCAATGAATGAACTTTACTATTTATAAATAGTTATAATATAATGATACTCTCCAACATGAATATTTCTATATTTTGAATTTAATTTGTAAGATCTTTAGGCATCCAGGCCGGATGAATAATGATGGGATGAACTGGTGGAATTAAAAAAGTGGGAAGAAACGGGTGAACCCCGAGAAACCCCACGCACACGGTGTTTTCTCACCACAAAGTCCACATGGTATGAATACGGATCGAACCGACGATCCCACACGCCAGAGGTGAGCGCTCTACCACTGAGCCACAGCGGACCCGAGACATCTCCATTAAGATAATGTAAATAACATTACCTTCTAACTTAAAACAATTATTGCTGGCCAAATACCTCAGAACAAAACATCAGATTTTCTTTCAGGAAAAATGTTCTCAGGGGTATTTTCAATCTTTAGAGGGGGTAAAAGATGATTTGAGACATCAATGATATTTAGGCTGGTATGATCTGTTAAATGTCAACGAAAGTTGTCTACAGTTACGAGCTATCAAAACCATTGACGGGTATCATATATGCCACACATAATCATATTGTCATCAACATCAGCTGATCCAGTAAAAGCCTGGTTATTTACTACTGTTTGTTTTAAGAAGAATTCCAAAAACAATGCAAGACAAAATATACCAATTAAAGCTAAAACGATTAATTAACTGTATCTGTATTGATGACAGTAGTATTACGAAAGAAGCATCCGTCGAAATAAACAGAATTATGGTGCAGAGTCACACGATAATGTATATTACTTAAGGTACTACAACAATGATAAATTGTATTGAGAAACAATGACAGGAGACTTTCCAACTTACCTCTTACCTTTTTACATATTGCTCCTGCTTTTAGCATTGAGTACCAAAAGGGTATACTGAATTTCGTACAAGGAAAAGCAAAATTCATATGTGACACACATATTTTAAAGCAAAGAAAAGAATAAAACATAAGTTTTGCAACACTTGTACTATTATGGCCAATATAATCATTACATGACTTTATTATACACGATTTTTCTCTAAGCCTAGAAGATAGGCAACCCAACCAACGTAAAGTGGGCTGTGTGTGATTCTGAGAGTGTTTGAGTGAGCGAGCAAGGGCTGGATTTTCTTTTCTTTAACCGAAAACATCACATGTCCTGTGTTCTAGAAATATATTCATGATTTCTTGTAGTATGTAGCAAATAATAAAAACGCTTAAGCAAGTCGCATTTCAAACACTAAAACAGAAAACCTAACACCATTTTACTTTAGGTGGGCCACTAGTTGAAGTGTAGTGAAAAGTGAAATTCAAATTGTCCAATAGAAAAGATCCTTACCGAACATGGAGAAACAAAAATGAACTTTAAAATCTATGGTTGTTAGGTAATTATTTCTTTCTTAATGAATTCCATAGAACACTAACGCTATGAAAGACAAGAGAAAAGATCTGTTTCCATCACTTCTTAAAAATAGGGCACAATGCACGATATTTATTCTTTATAATTTCTGATATTATGTTGTTATTTACGTTATTTTGTGTGTGCGTGCATGTGATAAACATCGAAACGAATATGCTTTCTTCCGAGCGCCGTACCTTACTTGGTAAAACGTTGGTTTCGTATTCGGGAGGTCCTCGGTTCGGTACCAGCGACTGACTGTCCTGACTTAGGTTTTCCCAGTGTTTTTCCTCAGCTACGCCAGGCATGTACCAGGATGGTACACTTCGTATAAAAAAATTGCGACAGCGAACACCGTGTATCTAGGCAACCTAAATGGCCCCTTCTTATCCCATAATCGTGTCTGGTAAACAGACCCCCTCTTTCTCCTTCCTTCGTCTCGCCCATACTAAAATCAGCAAACATCATGAGCACGTTTTTCTTCTTTTTTTTTTCAAAATATACATGTAATAGTATCGATAAAATGAAAGAATAAATACGAGACGAATCAATTCTGGTCGCTTTTTCTGGATTCCTTCGTTCAGACGGTCGAGTTGTGCACAGTACGTCCATTATGAGCTGCTGCAACCAGACGAAATCATCAATTCGGTCCTGTACTGTGCACAACTCAACCGTTTGAACGAAGGAATCCAGAAAAAGCGACCAGAATTGGCCAACAGAAAGGGAGTTGTGTTCCATCATGACAATGCGCGGCCACACACATCTTTGATGACTCGGAACAAATTGACGGAACTTGGTTGGGAAGTTTTGATGCATCCACCGTATAGCCCGGACCTTGCACCGTCTGACTACCATTTGTTTCGGTCTCTGCAAAACTCTCTTGATGGTAAAAAATTGGCCGACCGAAGCGCCGTTGAAAATCACTTGGCCAAGTTTTTCGACGAAAAACCAAAGAAGTTCTACACCGATGGAATTATGAAGCTACCCGAAAAATGGCAAAAGGTCATAGATAATAATGGTCAATATGTACTTGATTAAAATTGATTTTCAATAAAGAATTTTTTTGTTTAAAAATGTACCAAAAAACCGCGGAGACTTTTTATATGACCCTTACATGAGTTGTTGGAGGGAGAAATTTAAACACATACAATGAAACATTGAAACCGGTGGATGTCTGTTAGACAGAGGCAGAGAAATGAGAGAGAGAGAGAGAGAGAGAGAGAAGAAGAAGAAGTACAGATAAAAATATTGAATTTAAAGGTAGTAAAAATATTAAGTTCAGTTCCCACAAATCAAATCTAACAGCAAGAGAGAAGTGACTTTTGGATTTTATATTTTTTCAGGGTTATTCGAAAATATAAAGGGTGCTTCAAAAATTCATTAAGTCACTTTCAAAATGGAGACCAAACTTGGTGGTCAGATTAAATACTCATGATTTTCAGTGAAATCAAGGTTCGACAAGGGATTGCCACGGAAGACCGTTTCTTTACCAGGAACATATCTATCTCTGTTCAGTTTAACAAAGGAGGCTGTTTCTTTATTAGAAATGGATCTTGTGGTTTGGTAATATCTAGGGATCGGATTTTGGTGGTGATTCGTTCATGGGAAGTTTCCATATTGGTGGTAAATGTTGGTTCGTGGACAGGATGACGTGTGACGAACCTTATTTTTTTCCGTTGGGCTAGATTGACGTTGTAACCTCGCACACTGAGGCCAAGTTACTGAGGCACACCAAACAACTATTTAGCTATGCACACGGTGATACGTTCTTGTAAATGCTGTACTACAAAAGCCTTTATATTTACAGATCTTCATTCTCCATTTACCTCGTATGATTTATCATGTAAACATTGTTGTTTTTAATACTTCAAATTTCAAATACGCTTTCACATACTCAACCAAACTTGCTTAGAACAACATTTATAAATATTTTGAATACAGATATTGTTTTGAAAGATAGGAAAACGACACTACTTAAAGAGCAAGAATATGATTGTACTTGATTACGAAACTGTATCTTAAATCTTCAAAGTTAACAATATTTGAAATAATATTCGAAGACAATATTTGAAGACCTGAATTGCAAGACATCCCAAGTCCACCGGAGTATTTTTTTGCGGGAAGAACGAAAAACAGTCCAAGGTCCTTGGTATGTTATTCTATTCAGCTGTAATTATTTTGTATTAAAAAAGTTATTTTTACTTGGTGTTAGGATGTAATATTATGCAAATGGATAGCCCTTGGAACATAGATACCGACGAACAGAAAATACGAAAAACATGTACTTGGGATGTTTTGCAATTCAGGCCTTCATTTAAGGGCAACAATATCTGACACTTTAAGTTCAAGCTCATCTGCAGGTCGGGACGGGCGTAAGCCATAGTGCTTTTACCGCCCATACAATTCATTGTACCTTATCATCTGCAGGTAGAGTTTCACATTGTACCTTATCATCTGCAGGTAGAGTTTCACATTGTACCTTATCATCTGCAGGTAGAGTTTCACATACTTTCATCATAGTTACGTAACCACTAGTTTTGTTTAACACTATATTTAGTTTCTCTGGGCAGAATCCTTGTCTAACCCTTGTCGGACCAAGGGAGAGAGTTAAAAGTGTTCACATTTTCAAGATTAAGGTATCTATATTTGATAATATTTGACTCCATACACTATATTTTCATTTTGTGTCAGTAAATGGATTAAGAGACGACGTAGGGAGGATAATATGAGAAGGGATCTTCGAGAAGTAGGTGTTTCTGATGAAAACTAGCTTGATCTTGCTCAGGATAAAATCCTATAAAGAACGTTTGTTATTTGGGCGATGAACTTGAGAGTTTCGTAAGCCACAGAGTAAGTAACTAAAGATGTGAAGTCTTTATTTTGCTATGAAAGGTGCATTTTTTCTTTATTTAGAAAGAATAATCAGCCGGTGGATATAAAGTACTTGGTCCAACTGGTCCAATATACCCCCTCTCCGCCCCCCCCCCTTCAAATAGTTACCTAAAAATTTAAGGCTTTTTTGTTGCTTATTTGTTTTAGCTGGTAACTATATTTATAAATTGTTAACAAATTAGTAGGAACTTTGCTAATACCTGGGGAAGCGGAACCCGTCAACAATAAAGGGCTTCATTCTAATACAAGCCCAATTCCGGACAAGCTTCGCTGAGGACAGTGAATTTTGTTACTGAAGTGCAACCGGAAAAGTTTGTTTTGGTTCAATATAACATAACATAACACAACGATGATGTGAGTTAAGAAATTGATGGAGGATGCAAATCAGAAATAAACATTTTCGATAGGGCTTGCTCAAACTACAATTACGTGCAAAAAGTGCAGAAGATTTGTAGGTGGGAAACAAAGTGAAAATCAAATGTTTGCAAAAATTATAAGGACCACATCGATGACGACACTGACTGAAAACAGGATTGTGGTGACAAGCATTTCCATTTAAACTAAAATTAAGTGTTTGTTAGATTTAACTTGTATATAAGGTATTTTGTACATAAGAATTTGTGATACTAATATAATATTCAAATGGTCATGGAAACATGAAAACATACGTTGCGTCTATTAAGAACAAAAAATACTTTAAATATCCCATTTTGAGAAAAATATTCGGCTGGACATTCTTTAACCCTCCCCAACCTAGTCCAACGTGCGAACCCTTGGTCCACCTAGGGTTAAACGAGCTTCTAAGGATGACACGTATAGCTTTTAGACAAGTGGGCTCCGAACTACTCCATTCAATGGATATCTGTGGGAATTGAACTCGTGACCACGCGCACAGAAAGCGAGCGGCCACTCCAAGGTTTCATGGCTAAGATTTTCGTCTTTCAACTTAAGTTGACTTGAAAAGATGAAGAACGACTTCCCAAGGTTAAAGTGTATGACCACCAAACTTTTTAACACA
>JAGDQP010006588.1:46791-60019 GCA_022664845.1 Lepisma saccharinum | reverse complement strand
TGTGTGAAGTGTTGATATATGTAAATTGGTGAGGTTGCTCCTTAATTGGATAAAGTAAATAAAATACATCTTTATATTCTTCTTCCATGCATATATAAATATGAAATAAGATCTGCTTCCGGGGTGTGAAGTGTACAGTAAAGATTGTTCTTATAGCAATATCCCAAGTAAATATTGCTGCGTGTACTACATTGTGTCGTAATATTTACGAGTGTTTTGTGACTATGTAACTAGTTTTGGCTGTGAACAATTCTTATATTTTATTTTTCACCTTGTGTTTCAATATTTCACGTTATACGTGCTATACATGACGTTAGATTTATTGAACATCACATAAATAGAAACTGCAGTTACGAGGTGTGATCAAAAAATACTGTGAATAATTTTATTGCGAACAAAGTAATAAGCTTACCTCAAATTTGAATTAATCTCCTTCAAAGTATTATCCTTGGCTAGCGATGCACTTATCCCATCGTTGATTCCATGATTCTTCGCGATGTTCAGTTCTTTGGTAAGCTCTCGAATAGTGAATCGTTGAACGAACCATTTTTGACACATTTTGCACGTTTTCATCTATTTTTGAGGTTGAAGGACGTCCCGACCGTTGCTCGTAATCATTTCCGCTTTTAAATCGCTTATACCGCTTGTAAACAGTCTTCAGGGTCACCACATTATCGCCATACACTGATTTTAACATTTCGTGAGCTTCTTTAGCACTTTCTTGCAACTTAAAACAAAACTTAATGTTAACGCGTTGTTCGATATCCTTGATGAGCGACAGGCACGGTAAACACGACCTGGGTCTTCCGGTTCTGGAAGCTGACTGACAAGTTATAACTTGTTCAAACTTGAAACTGACTATATCAACGGATCAGGTTGTTGGACTTAGTACTTCAAATGGATGTAGCGTCACAGTTTCTGCTTTAAAAATTTATTTACCGTATTTTTTGATCACGTGTTGTATATTTAGGAAAGCATGGAAAACAGAAATGAAGAAGTACGAGACTGTAAGAGAATTCGAAAAATTACTTGAAGAATCGGACTTGAGCGATGATGACATAACTGCGATAGATGATGACTCCGAGATTCTGGATTCTGAAGTTCCACTGCCAGACTATATCTAAGAAAAGTAAATACTGATCAGACACCAGAGAAACGTTCATAAAATAGTGTCTAATTTTAACAAATTTGAGGATATTTCAAAAACATAATTTTCACATTTCTGCCAAAGCATAATTTATTTGACAGAATTATATTCCAATTGAAGACCTGAATTGCAAAACATCCCAAGTCCACCAGAGTATTTTTTATTCAGGAGGAACAAAAACAGTCCAAAGACTTGGGATGCTATTCTATTAAGACGAAGTTATTTTGTATCAGAAAAATATTTTTAGTTGGAGTTAGGATATAATATTATGCAAGTGGATGGCCCTTGGAACATAGATGACGAAAGAACAGAAAAATGAAAATACGAAAAAAAGTGGACTTGGGATGTTTTGGAATTCAGGTCTTCAGTTGTTTCATATTTTTATGTCTCCTTATTCTTTTAACATCATTCTCTCCTTTTTTTATTCTTGTAAATAAGCATGCTTATTTTAATTTTTCAAAAGCATAATTTAAACTATTTCTTTCTCCCAAACCATGCAGTTTTATGTACATTTGTGGTTTGTGAAAGCACTAAAAGAGACATTGGAATATACATGTTGTTTGTAATACTCAGAAGCAACAAAACCTGATATTTAGGATAATTAACAGCTAAAAGTGTCTAAGAAAAAACAAAAAAGCAGAAAAAAGATTAAGTCGTAAAATTTAGGAGTGTTCAGTGTTTATATTTCTCACAGTCTAGGGTTAAACATGATAAGCTTTTATTCTTTGTAGTCATAACCATTGTAGCCATGCAAACACGTAACTCCTGGCCATCTGAACCCACAAGCTTAATAAATTACCATTAAACACCGTAAAGTAACTTGCTTAAATAAAACATTTCACATCATATCCGTTATACATTATAAACATAAGTATCTTACCAGTATGTAATTTACAGAACAAGGCCCCAGACATTGTTTTACTTGAATCCATAGAAGAGAGAATAGTTTAGATAGTACATTCTAGCAAATATCAAGCTAAAAATACAAGATAAGCAGTTTATACATAATTCGTTTTCTTTATGGATTGGTTTGAGTGAATCAAAGGGGGAAAATGGTGTCAGATTATAGTGTATACAGAAGATCTTTCTGTATCAGATCTACAAAACCAATTACATTCACTGGTTTTGAAATTGTTGTAGTTTGAGTATCATATCGTATTGTGTTATTCATTTTTACTGTTTCCTGTTTAATGTTTGTTGTAATATCGTTATCATTGTCTATTGTATTATTAATTTTTACTGCTTTGTTCAATATTTGATGTCATAATCATTGTATTATATTTGTATAATTGACATGTTTTATACTGTGATCTATAGCACTTTTATGTAGCCACTGGAACGCAATAAAAATCAATAAATCAATCTCAGCCAATAGAATTACATAAATGGCTGTAGCGTCAGAACTTCATACTATATTTTGGTATGTAATTGTCTGTTATTTTGGTACATGTATTAGCAAATGATTTATTTCCCTTTTCTATTTCGCAATTACTCCCAAGAAGCGATAGAATTGATTTGAATATTACTGCTTAGACACTGATCAAGTTCTCTCTTCCCGCGCCTTGAACCTTGTGATTAGACCTACGAGCAGAACTGATGAATCAGAAATGGTGGTAGATGTTAACAGATGCGACTCTTTTCAGAGGCTATCCACGAATTCTATATGGAATTGGACTTTGTGTCTCCACATACTAATATCTTTCAGTGTGTTAAAAGGATGTAACCAATCAAAGGTTTGTACTAAATCAAAATTATGCCTAGCTAACAAGTTTGTAGATAAAAGGTTACAGAGAAAAGTCTAGGAATATAATACACGAACCGGTTGTCCAAGTAATTCTTAGCGTAAATGACGTCATTACGGTGAGCGAGTTGGTAATTTTGCATAGCGTAAGGGCTGCTTTTCATGAAAGATTGCGTTGCTTGCGATTTGGATGAGTGGTCAATTGAAACATGTGTTTTATTATACGGTAAGTGTAACACGTGTTTCAATTGGCTATCTAACCAAATCGCACGCAAAGCAAGGAACGTAAGCTTTCATGAAAATCAACCCTAAAAGGGGATAAAACTGTCTATTCTGACATTTCTAATATCTTTCCATGAATTTTCTGAAGACTGTGGCTACGCGTACGTCCGACATACACCGTATATAACGCTTATGTACACGTCAATAGGAAATGTACATTTTAAGCCTGTCATTCAATTGCAAATAGATCACGCAGGCATTTCTATGAAGACCTGGTAATTCTTCTATAGGAAACAAGTAGCCCTAAAAGAGTTACGAAAAGCTATGTGTTATTATTATTTCGGTAAATACACGCTCGACTTGATCCACACACAGAAACATAGCGGCATGCGAAGGAATTATAATGGCGTCAGTTCGTGTTATAAATGATACGTATTTTGCTATAAAAACCACAGAGATAATTTTGTCGAACGGTCGAAGATGGGTTAGTTTAAGTCAGGTTTGCCACGAACTGCACCAATGTTGTAGAAATTGTTGCTCATTTAAGATGGTGAGACAGCAGTGCCGTAACATTCCCTAAGCGTGAACCGTGAATGGAGTAAATGACTGACCCCTCATACATAACTTCACTGTGGGTTTGGTTTATTTTGAATTGTAAATAATAAAAATAGCGGGTTAATTTTACTTCAGCTACCCCAGCAATTGTAAAATTTACAGGAGAAATGTAATATTTCCAAGTTGTGTGGAAATCGTAAAACGCAAAATTTAACAAATTTTCCAGTCATGGAAGTGTGAAACAAGAGTTGAAAGTCCGAGGGACTATTTAGGTGATTCCGCATTCAGGCCGAGTACATGGTGTGAGTGTTATAGGTGAAGTGCATCGCGTATTATGAAAAAATAATCTAACCTGACATTAACAAATCCGTCTTCTCGTTCTCTACATAATGTCCGTGATTTCTATAGCTACATATGTGCCATTCATAACATGAAATACCTGCCACCATATCTGGTGAAGAGCTCGAGTACCTATATTGATTGAAATAATAATTGCAGATGACTTTTCGAATTTTTTTGTATTGCTGGTTGTCCTTGTCCGAGTATATAAGGGGATCATAATTGTTTACACTGAAATGAGTGATATAGAGCGTACATATAGCTTAATAGCTGGGGTTAGAAAAGTAAAATTTATCCTAAATAACTACTTTTTATGTAACAAATATTATTTCTTGTAATTCTCTGTATTAGTTGCTTCTGTTATATGGGGTCCGCCAGTTGAAGACCCTTGATCTATGAGGACACAATTTGAATCCATCTGGGAGGAAACAAATTCTGAAGCAGAAAACCTTAGTACTGTTAGAGCCACAACTAAAAGGAACAGATGGATATCAAAGAAACAAGACAATGATAGAAAGGAACAGCAATACTCACTCGTTCAAGTCTCCAAAGAAATTTTATTAGCCGATCTTTTAAAACTAATTGATACATATGAGGAATGCAGGTCTACTCGATTTCATTCGAAGGTTCATAAATTCATGATCAACGCAGAACAGTTTGTTACTGGGAAAACCAAGATAGGTGATGAGTTTTCTGACTTCTATAGATGACTTTGACAGAGACAGGATGATATTACGAAGATATATGTTGCTACAATTGAAATCTGAACACAAAAGAATCGAAAGGATAGCTTCAGTTTGACGTTCTTAAAACCTTTATAAGAATATGCCACCAAACTTTGTGAAGTTCATTCGATTGCTGAAGGTAATTCTAGTATCAACATATAGGCTACAGCAGAGATAATTTTCTATCCTCATTAGGCTGAAGATTTTTCTGAAATCAAGCACGACTCAGAGCCGACTCAATACTATTGTCTTGTTCAATATACAGTGACTTTACCAGCTCTTTGGAAATTGATATGATTCCCTATAAGATGCTACATGTACAGGAGTTTTACTTTGAGCCTTCCCATTATTATCTTGAAATAGGCGCCTAGGATCTATGCATAGTTCGGTACGTGCATTACTCAAGAATTAATAATTTTGTCATCGCAAAAGAAAATCGCTTTTTCTATGTGATTCATTTATCGCCAGTCACAAACCAATTGCATGCCGGCTTCTAGTGTCTTCTAGATGTTCCATTTGAATTTATTTTATGGTTTCTAGGCATCTACATAAACTTTCCATATTTATGGTAAATTACAGTCACATTGAAGGACGGAAGAGCCACGTGACCTTAATAGGACACAAGTTGATTAAACGTTGATAAAACCATTTAACGTTCGACTTTTCAACGGTTTTATACAACCAAAAAAACGTTGATTTGACGTTGTTTGAACGGTTTTTGGTTGTGTACTACCGTTGAAAAGATGAACATTTAATCAACGTTTGTGCTACTGGGGTAGTCAAGCTTAACGAAGGTTTAAGCCGGTTAACTGATTCGAAACCCTTTAAATTGTATATTCCATCCCTAGGACATCATCTTCATCTTATGGGCAACAATGGCATATCACTATTGGTTTCCTTTGTCCAGAGACGTTCGAGTCCTCCGATCAGGACACCCAATATCATAACATGTGAACTAATTTAGAAAGTATTTATCATCAATTCCACATAAAGTGTTAAAGTTATCTGATGCTATTTAATTGACTAAAGATTGAAGCGAAAGCATTTAAATTTTACACAGAAATTTGTAAGTATATTAAAAAAGAAGAAAACATTTCTTTTAAAATATAAATAACTTCACATTATTGCAACCGTGGAAATGTCAAAATAGTAAAATTAATTTATAATTATGATAACTGTAGTTTAGTCAATGAATACATAAAATAAAGATAGAGAATCCATATTAAATATTTATTTTTTAATTAATTACAGTTAAGTGGATTATTCTGTCGTATATCTAATGATTGAATATTGAATTATCATCAGAAGCAAGCAGGTTTACAAAATTTTAAAGAAATTGGATGAAGAAAAGTGAGTTAAAAATCAATTACAAGATTTGTACCAGAGATGAAACATGATTACAGAGTAAGGTAATAAAAAGCGTGTAAAAAGTTATAAACTCTTATATAAACTCTTTTATATATAAACTCTTATAAATATGCAACATCAAATGCATGATTTATCTCTTTTCATTTACATATCAATCTTTAAGCTTGCAGTACTTTTGACTGATACTGCTTGGAATAAGATTTTCAACATTCTCACACACTAGTTTCGCACGCACATGGTGTGAATGTTGAATGATTAACATATATTCATTGGTATGTGGTAAAGCGGAACTACAGTTGGCAACAGCGCTTTCGAAGCAAGAAGGAAAGAAGATTGAGAGAGACATATCATTCTACACTCTTCTGCCTCTTTTTTCTGTCAGAAAACGAAAGTGCTGCTCTCGATACGATGTAATCCGGAACAAACACAAATTGGAACCGCGGCTTCAAAAGGAAAATCTTTCTTTATATTTTATGTATTGATTGGTTTAATATCAGCATTGCTTGACTTAGAATAATAACACGTCAAGTTGTTATGCCTGCAAATGAATACCAATAAGTATTTGTAATTGTTAAGTAAATGAAGCGAAGCTGCGAAGAAACATCTTTTTTGTGTAGAAACGAATGCAGCATGGCCTCTTGTTCGTGTTATGCTTCAAAATATTCTGGCTTCGCTCTAAAGATTTTATCCAATATGTACAGTATTTCAAACATAAGAAATTGTATAAATAAAAATGTTGATTAAACCAAGGCAACACATAATGATATGATAATAGGAATCAAGCTTGGAAATTTCGTGTAGAATTTTGCATGTGGTACCACATTAAACAAGTATATGACGACATCACAGTAGCGTAAGGGGAGATCACAATGAGTTGCGGTTTTTAATGTTCTAGTATGAATTTCACAGGGTTTATAAATATCCCTGTAACGAGGAAGTGAGGTGCTCATTCTAGCTTACGCTTCGTCTTGTCCAGAAGCTGTCTGCTCGATCTTTGTTCTTATAGAACTCCCTGGATGCAAGGTAAGTGTCAGTGTGCTTCATTCAAGTGTTCTTATTAGATGGAATTCATAGCGACTTTAGTATGCTTCCAATAAGCTTAGTTAAAGCTTGGGTTATTAGAACTACAACATGTTGCCTATTTATAAGCAGCTATTGAATTATTTATCATTATCCTAACACAACCAAAACATTGTCTATGCTCTACCACACATAACCAACACCTACTACACATAACCTACACGAACAGCTATGCGTATAATTCAATTAACAATGACACTTTATTGACTGTAGAACACAACAATGCTAAGTAATCACTACAACAATTATATACATCAGTTGATGTGTCAAGTCAAAATTGGACTAGTAAGACAGAGGAACTACATCCATATTTTGTTTGTGATTGAAGTTAGCCTGATTACAGAACTACTACCCACATAGCACAAGCATATTCCAAAAATATATAACGAATATTTCCCAGGGAATATGGGAATATGCCTGAAACGTGCCAGGATATTCCTGACCTAGACATGGAATATACACGGAACATGTGAATGTCCGCTAAATGAATCTTCCAGGAATATTTTATGCATGTACATTTCGTAGACAGGAAGACGTCTGATAATATTCCTTGAAGATTCATTTGGGAATATTCGCATGCTTCATGTATATTCCATGAATAGATATGTAATTTCCAGATATGTTTTAGGCATATTCCTTGAATATTACTTGAATATTCCCTGGGGAGTATTCCTTGAAGGTTTCTGTCACATGAATATACCTGATACAGGGTATAAAGAAAAGATGGTTACGTACCTTCGGAGGTGAATCCTGACATCGAAACAAGAGAAAAAGTTCATATCAATATGGGACGAATTCCGGTTCGTTTTCTTGATACAGGGTTTGCAACGTATAGCTTACAATCGAAAATCGACTTCTTGCGATGGTAAATATAATTAATATTTCGCCATAAATTTTAAACGACAAACTTAAATAACATTTAGGTTTCGGAAGGTGATTTTCATCAACACAGTGAATATTTCAAGTTAACAGCTGATGCCATCGCGTAACTAGTGTTCCCAACCATGTGTATTTTTTTCCAAATGACACTACATCAGTTTATTAGATATGTGGCATCCTCTAGTGATCGTAAACACCATATGTGAAGCAAAAAACGCAGTGCTGCAAACTGTGAATGTTATACCAGATTAAACATTAAAAAATCA
Organism: Lepisma saccharinum; assembly: GCA_022664845.1. NCBI lineage: Eukaryota > Metazoa > Arthropoda > Insecta > Zygentoma > Lepismatidae > Lepisma > Lepisma saccharinum. Next base: position 51,697 of record JAGDQP010006588.1, on the reverse strand, counting down.
ATGTTTCTTACAAAGAGGGCAAACTAGCACAGTTTGCAACTTTGCGTTCTGTATTGATAAAATTCAACAATATGAAAGTTTGGCAACACGGATGACCTTATGGCATCAATTTTTCATTTGTAATATCAACTGCATTGATGAAAAACACTTTCCGAAAACTAAATGTTATTTTAATGCATTGCTTAAAATTTATGGAGAAATATTCATCGTATTTACTACTATTGCAAGGAGTCGATTTTTGGCTCCATGTTAGGAAACCTGTATCTCAAACACAAAGCAGAAGTCGACTCATGTTGATAAGAAACTGTTTTTCCTTGTTTCGATATCAGGATTCACCTCTCAAAGTTTGTAACCATATTTCCTTTACACCCTGTATCAGTGCCGGATCTCGGAAGAAAAAGGGGCAAGCACCCCGGGCGGCATGTTTAGGGTGCGGCAGTAGCTAAAAGTAAAAAATAAAAGCTAAAAAAGGAAGTAAAATTGCCTATTAAATTGAAATTGACCTAAACATGTTCAAAATTTCAATACCGGTGCGCTAAGACATTTTTTATGTTATTCCATTAAACCTACCGGCATGTTTAAAATTCAAAACCACGATTCAAGCAGACAGGCAGGTCTAATAGCGATGCCACGACAGACTCCTGAGATGATACCTAAAGAACACTACGTGATGCGAGACAATGTATTGTCGGTCAAAAGACGAAAGGTCGTATCTCAAAATTTGTATTTTTTCATGAGAAGTATTTTAATGTTTGCGTAAGTATAGTACGTACTGTAAGGAAGAAAGTATTAACACCACCGATTTTATTTTTTTGAGGTAAGTTAGATACAGTGCTGTACTATTGAAAAATGTTGAAATAGAATTTGTGGTTCTGTTAACAATGACGATATCAACAATGATTTGAGATACTTCTGTTCGTCCTTTGAAGTTCTCTGTTAATGTTTGAGTTACGCCATGACAATAGACATTTTGCTAAGGGAAAGGAAAACTATATTCATACACTTGTGACAATTTTATAAGCAAACGCATAGTTTATAAGCGAACACATAGTTTTTATAAGCAAACACATAGTTTTTAGAAGCAAGCACATAGTATTAAACTCCTTGAGTCATTACCGTAATTAATACAACATAGTGCCACACAAAAGTGAAACAAAAATGAATCGTTGGTCTTCGGTTACAGTTACAGTGAAATGCACTACAATGCAATAGTGTGAACATCAATAAGACAAAAATGAAATGATACATTAAATATTGATTGAGCTACAAACAATTTGAAATCATTTTGGAAATACAAAGGTTCTGAATACATGTCATTCTATGTAATGACTGATGTAAAAACTACACATAAAGTTGGTTTGTTGGCGCTTACTACAACTCAATGAGGCAAGTTCTTGTAATAGTTAACAAATTCCATGTTTCTTTTAAGCGGTACACATTCCCCTCACAAAGAGACACCAAATCCAAATACTTCTCATTTCTGATTTTCAGTTGTTGTGTGTGAAGTTTTCAGGTGTCTTTGCAACTGTAGTACGCAGTCGTTTGAGTGCAATTGCTGAGTACTCAACGTCCAAATGGCTGTTTTTAAAGTACACTGTTTCACTGCAGTTCTTTCTTACCATCAGTTCCCTCATTGCTGTCCAGTCAACATTTACTCCATTGGTAGCCGTACGTACAGAGAGAATTCGTATTTCATTTGCCAAACCTTTGAAATCGAAAAATGAACATGTATCCATCGAATGAACGCGGTATGGATTTTGTCGACGAGCAAGTTTAATGATAGGAATAAGCTGAGATGGTTAAAAAATGTCTCCAGCTGTTGCAATAGCTCTATGGACTGTATCGCCTTCACTTTGGCCATAATGAGGTTCAAAGAAACGGAGAGAAATTGTTTGAATGTTATTGGTAAGGGTGATGCAGTGTAACAACATTGTGGAAACAATAGAGTTCTTGTTTTGCCCGCTGCATCCGTCGGCGAACTATTCCACAGACGTGACACCATCATCGTCGAGTTTCATGAGATGCGTGTACAGATTTGTTGCAATCTCGTTAGAGCCTCGTTTGCTGTCACATTCACTCCAGAGGTAGCAGCCACATTGTTTCGATCACAAATCATAAATAGTGAAATTATAATTGACTAATAGACGTTTATAAAACAATTGATTTTCGTTGGAAATAGGCAAATGAATAACCTGTTGCAAATCGAAAACAACTGCGATTGATTTTTTACCTTCTCCATCTACACGGGTCTTTGCCATATCTTTTTTTTTCACGTACAGCTTGTTTTTCCCTGATGTGTTTGTGGTACTGTTCTTCTAATCGCTCTTTGGCAGTTGTATCACCTTGACGGTATGCAGAACACAACGAACATTGGTCTTTTTTAGGATGATGAAAGGATAAGTTCATTTTGTTAAAAATGTTAAGGTACAGCTGGTACGATGGTTTGTTGGCAGTACCTTCGTATTCTGAAATGTATAAATCATACATCTTTGAAACAGTAAGGTCACTATGAAGATATTCACGTGTGCTGGAGCTTCTGCAATAGTTGGATTCCATGCGTGGAAATTTGTTTGTGTTGTATAATTGTTCTTCGCACATGCAGGTCCTTAGCTTTGAGATGAGGTAGACGACCACCTCTACCATCACGAGCAATGATACCGGATGACTGTTTCTTTTCCATTGCTGTGCGTACTGCATGTATTATCTAGACTTACAAGGAAGGGTACCCAGGTGTAACACGCCGATTGTGATAAGATTGCACAGACATAGAGAACATCGAAAAAGGAGCGACACGTATTTTTTTATATCGGCCAACAACCGCATTGAAAGGGTCAAATAGGGGCATAAACATGGGGTCAAAATGAGATTGTTTGGAATATTGAGAGAACGAGAAGAGATATCGGAAAAGGTTAAATGTACGAAATACTACCCATAGTCGACGCAAGGCAATGAGGTAGTACGCACCCATGCGAAGAAAGCAGAACATCCGGAAATGGATAAATCACACATTTCCGGATTTCAAACATTGCGATAATGTGCTACGGAAATGAGCGAAGAGAGTGGCAAGGAGCAGGAAGAAAGAAGAAACGAAAACGGAAAATACGTGTTTTTGCTTTCGGTTCATACTTCACCCGTATGCGAAAAGGACGCAGATTCATCTCAATGCACGAAGATGGGAGAGGATGCAAACGCCGTGCGTAGAGGCAGCCAGCGAGACAATACTGCACAGTGGGTGGCATATATTGCGTAATTGTAACAACGATGAGATGGATGCTGGAAACGAAAATGTGTGTGGGCAGTAGTAACACAAAAACAAACATGCATTGCACCGTAGAATGTAATAACAGGTGGTCCACATATGTAAGATAAACAGCAACAGTAATATCAGAACCACGCATGAGTATCAACATGACATCCCTACGAAAATTCGCGTACGTATGTATGTACAGTGTGCAGGGGTGTATGCTGGAAACAAGTCGCTTACTCCTGATAAGTAGCACAAAAATGATATTTCAGCAAGAAATCGTCCAAACAAAAACAGCGTTGTCACACCGAACACTTAATGATGGATGGGTTCTGGCACTCTGCCGCGCAGACCAACTGATGAACAAAACTCCACTGGATTTGGAAAGTACTCTGGTCGGTTGAAAGATATCCAGAAAAACCACGCGTATTAGAATACACGTATGAACCGTGGAGACGACAGTTGATTATGCACAAGGGGTTGAAGTGTCAGGATATTGTCTCTGCTGTGTTGAGTTGCTGAAGGGATACCGCATCAGATACTTTGTGTACGATATTCTTTCAAACTCTGACACCATACACATCCAGAGGTTTTATTAACCTAGTTGTGTGCGTAGGTATCGTCATAATGTTGCGCTGCCTGTTCAGTGACATTATTGTTGCCAAGTCTGCTCGATCATAACCCGTTCACGAGTCGACTAACAGTACCGTATGCTCATTGACCTGTGGAAGGAACACCGATTGGAACCACGTCTTAATGATTTGATTTGTCACTTTCCCAGATGATCTTGCACAAATGTATAAGTTTTGTGGGTGGAACATTGTTTGTTGAATTCGTGGTCTAAACGTAGCTCTTTCAAGACTATGAGTATGGGCGATAGCAACTTTCCACTGTCAGATATAACAAGCTGTATTGTGTACCTATGTGTGATGGCAGGTAGATAGAGATTGCATTGTTGCTGTGATATGCTTCTCGCCTCGCAGAGCCAGACAACATCCAGAGTGAAATTCCAACGTCAACCTGTTCTTTCTTTCCTTACAGTACCTGCACGTGCCATGCCGTACTACGTCATCTGACCTTGCAATCCATTATCTATGAGTTCTTTCTACAACTGAACTTGATGTTTTGTGGTGGACAAACACCGTGTGCGTGGGTTTTCTCGAGGTCCTCCCGTTTCCTCCCGCTTTCTTCATTCCACCAATTCATCCCATCATCATCCATACGGCCTGAGCCATAGTTGCCTAAAGGCCTTAAAATAAAAATTAAAATTAAATTAAAATTAAAAAATCGACTTGATGTTCTGATATATATGCAACCCATTGTGCTGTACTGTCTCACTGGCTGCCTCCACGCACGGTGTTTGCATCCTTCCTGAGTGTTATCCCATCTTCGTGCATTGAGATGAATCTGCGTCCTTTTCGCATACGGGCGAAGTATGAACCAAAAGCAAAAACACGTATTTTCCGTTTTCGTTTCTTCTTTCTTCCTGCTCCTTGCCACCCTCTTCGCTCATTTCCGTAGCACATTGTGGCAATGTTTGAAATCCGGAAATGTGTGATTGGTCCATTTCCGGATGTTCTGCTTTCTTCGCATGGGTGCGTACTACCTCATTGCTTTGCGTCGACTATGGGTAGTATTTCGTACATTTAACCTTTTCCGATA